>JALLAS010000360.1:0-14013 GCA_036939415.1 Detonula confervacea | reverse complement strand
GAGCACATTGAGCTGATTGCCCTTTCCTCCGTTTTGAGGCGTCGAATTCGTGTTTACAGTTGGAGAAATCTTAATGAGGTTTGCATTCCACACGCTTACGTTGACGTTTTCCCCCATGGTGTGGAGGAAGAAACACCTGAGCATCCAATAATGGTGTATCATCGCAATAACAACCACTATGATCTTTTGCGCAACGTGACCAAATTGCATATCAACATTGCAGAAAGTGGTTCAATAGGGTTCAGATTTTCTATGTATAGTGTCCCTGAAGTCCCTGGAGCATCAGAGGATTCATTACATCATGGTTATGTTCACTTTGATAGGGTTGAGAAAAATTCTATTGCCGAACGTGCTGGCGTCCGAGTCGGTGATATATTAATGCGCAACCATGGCACGAACCCCAAGAAGTTATCTGAGGATTTTTTGGCTGTTATCGAAAGTAATGTTCGACCCCTGTCTTTTGAAGTGTTGAGGAGTGTGCAAGATCCACTAGAAGTTTGGTCAGTTGAGAATTCTTATGAGCAAGCGCATCAAGAGCATCAAGTGCGACAAGAACCACGAGAACTACCGGCCATCCTCCCTCCACTGAATGACAGAGATGCTGATACTGATAGTGATAGCGAGGACGAAGACAGCATCCCTGAAATCGCTCTTAGAGGTCGTCATGATTCTGATGATGAGTCTACATCTTACAGCTATGATGTTGATTCTGATGATGACGATGACATCGTTGAGGTTATATATTCTGATGTTATCGCCAGCGTTCCTGTTCTGGAGTCCAGATCTAACAGAGGTCCTGATTTTGATGGTGATGATGACAGCGTTCCTGGACTGGGGTCCAGATCTAACAGAGGTCCTGATTTTGATGATGACGATGACAGTATCCCCCAACACACAGTTCGTAAGAAGAGGCAGCCATGGCCTGAGGATGATGATACTGAAGATGATGCCAGTGTCGAGGTGATGCACTCGGATTTCAAGAAGAGGCAGCCATCTGATGATGACAGCGCTGAGGCTGGAGAGGAATCACAAGAAGCCTATGATGCGGACGAATTCATCCGCAAAATCTGCCGGAGGAGCTCGAAAATCTTGGCATGCAAAGGCATTAATAATATTGAATTTGATTGGCTTGAGCTTGGTTTAGGATCAGCTCAATTGATGAAAGGCATGCCAATACGGAGACCAGGTGGTATATGGCCCCTTCAAGAGAGACCGCTTATTGAATGTTTGTTAGAGCAAGGTGATGCCGCATGCGAGAAAGACCAATATGAAGATGCTGTTGAGTTTTACAGCCAAGCACTGTCCATTGATCAAGCCAATCCTCATGCATTGCTCAATCGATCAAATGCCTTCTCTCTGTTGCAAGATTGGCAGCAATCTGTTGATGATACAAATTCATTCATTATCGCCAATCACGACAATAGCGTACAAAATGCAACTGCTCTGTACTTAAGAGGAAAAGGAAGGCTGAAGCTGAGCTCACACGGAGGAGGGAATTCCAGAGAAGCCCTAGATGATTTCCATACCGCATTGACATTTGATCCATCAGAGTCTGTGGTTGGCGACATTTTGAATATGATAGATGAATGCCACAGAACTGACACTCAACCAAGGTCATCGGACAATGACGACGTGGGGGATACTGTTGATTCTCAAAGTTCTGATAATGTTGATCCAGTTGTAATCTCTTGTGGAAGGTCTTCCACCAGGAGGCCAAATATCAGAAGCCGTTCCTTGCCATCTAACCAAACCAATCGCGTCAACTCTCGATCTATATCCAGAGGTCATCGTCATCGTTCTCTTTCAAGACGACAACCATCTACTCCCAATTCTGATCACGATACTTATTCAATACCATTCTGTGAAACAAAATGCGGCAATTGCAAGCGACAGCAGTTTGTTGATGACGAGAATTCTGATTACTTCTTGAAATTCCATCAAGTTAGTTCGGCAATTGTCCCCAAATTTGGACACGCTTACCAATTCCTTCGACAAAAGTCGTCTGTCTACACAAAATGCCAATATAACCTTTGTGATGAGTGCTACCATTTCCTTGTTGAAAAAAAGAAGGATGACTTCACACACCTGTGGCCAGGTTTCTATTGGCATTTACTATCCTCCACTTGCAACCAAACGTTTCCAGAACGCAAGAGATACTATTTCGATGTGTACTCTGGTGAACATATTTGGCAGACGATTCCTGTTCAGATGAGACGATGGTGGATCAATAGTATTCAAGGTTTTAACATCCATAACGAGTTCCCCTACGCAAACTGCACCATTGAGCATCCACCATCCTTTTTTGACGACCGCACTTTATCCCTCCAAAGGTTTGAAAATGATTTTGATGCAGGTGGCGTCCCACGGCTCATGAAAGCGATGAACAATGAGGACATATTATTGCCCCTTGTACTTTGCCCCTTCGGATGCACTGAATTTTGCCATCGGTCGAAGTATCTTGATTTGGATGCTGTGATTCAGCGCTATTTACAGAAAGTTGTTCTTCCTCTAAAAAGCAATACACCTTACGAAAACGTCATGTCCATGTCACCCTTCTACTTCCGGAACGATGTTTCCTATGACGCTCTTCTATACAATGAGGCCTGGATGATCAAGCCAACAATTATTCTGACCAACATTGGTGCAAAGGTGCTTACTTGCAGGAACCATGGTGCAAAGGTGATTAATGGCATGAATCACCCCGGAGGAGATAAATACCTTCGTTTACATCCTCCATTAACACCGCATCACATCATTCCTGCGCACCAAGCAGACCAGTTGAGTCATATCAAGACCAAGCCACGCATTGTACAACCCACTAGTCGGAGTCATTTTGTGACAACATTTGCTATGGTGGGGACGTATGGCGGTTTTAGCGGCATTGACAATCTCAATGTGTCACGTAATGCGGATTGGTCAAGACCTTCATATCTGCGGTCACAACACGAAAGCATTTCTTTAAGCGGACAAAACGATATCAAGCATCTGTTGAGCAGAAAAGTTGAGACAGGTCAGGTTACAAAAGAGCTTGCTGACAGCATGTTGAAATCATCGAGAGAGATTCCCCATGGTTCACTTGATAAATATCGACAGGGAGCCACTTTTATGCCTTATTCTGACATGGTTGATGTTCATCTGGCCCAGACTCACGAAGACTATGACCGTGACCTGATTACCATTGAGACATTGGAGCTAGGTCAGGAAAAAACTATGGAAGCAAGGCGATCGTGGCAACGCATCATAAATGTTCTTCATACAGAGGACTGCCATGGATTTGGCACTCAATTTCGTGCTATACCTAAACTCGCGACAACGAACAAAGCAAGCATGATGACTTGGACCCTTTGTTCCATTATATCAAGTGTGAAGGATTTGTGGAAGGTATTGGATACGCCAAGGCGTCCATGGCGCTACGATGGATGGCCCGGCTGGTTGATGACATTCATCCAGTCATCAGTTTTTCCCTTCGACAGTGTTCGATGTGATTATAGATCTCCTTTCAGGAAGGTTCGAACATACTCACAAATTGTGGGCAACGTTAACAGGTTTGCACCAACAATTTGTCATGAAGATGATGATATATATGGCACGCAGGAAACCTACAAAATGTCAGTCGAGTTTATGCGTAATATCTTTTGTCCAGCAACGTACCCGAGCATCCAAGTGTTCGAGTCCGTTCTCGACATACCAGAGCAGTCAAGAATGGTAGGGAGGAACACTATCATCATCACATCTTCAGGTCTGCCTGAAGCCTTTGGTTGCCACCCCCTTGTTGATGACCCTTCATATGATAAGATCCAGCTTCAAGATGGAACCGTTTTTGAACTCCGTTCGATTGCATTGCTTCGCGTGCCTGATGAAGGAAATAGTAAGGATGGTTCCAAATATGATGCTGTTCGCTTTATGCGGCACGGAGGTCCAGCATACTCAAAGTTTTGGCAACAGCAGCGATCGGAATCTATCACCTCGCAGTGTGACTTTGATCCATTACAAATGGTGCTTGATTGGTCAAGAGAAGAAGACGCTGCTGATAGTTATCGATTTCAATATCATTGCATGGTGTATGTGAAGGTTGAGGCACTCAATGTTGACAAGTGGAGACTTGATATTCTCCGTACCATGGGAGGGAAGACTCATGTCCAATGCACATGCAATAATTTTCCGCTGCTCATTCAACCGCATCAGAAAGATAAGGAGATTAGGAAGAAATGTGTGAAATGCCAACGTCCTGAATACGTTGCTTGTTGCAACGAAGAATGTCGCCTCAGGCTATGCAAAACCTGCTTTGATAAGTATCCAACACACTTCACTACTTTTTTGAATCCTAATGGGAACACCCAACAGCGCCACGAGACAAATGATGCGTCCAACGAAGACGGTGACAGCATACAGAACGAGGACCAAAGCTTGCCCGATGACTACGACCCTCTTCAGGAAGAAAGTGAGAGGATGAATAGGGAGGAAGAAATCGAGAGGATGACAAGGGAGGAAGAAATGGAGAGAATGCTAGCAAGCGAGGAAGATGACGATGACTTGATAGAACCTCATGAACCAGGAGGTGAGGAGAATGAGCAATCCGAAGAGGTGTTGGGGAATGAAAATGTTGCTGATGAGGCTGAATTATATGGTCTCCATGCGCTGCCTCGTGATGATGACAGTGAAACTGACAATGTTATCAATGACAATGTTACTAGAATGATGGAAGAGGGGGGGACGCTGATGACCTATGCAGATATTGATGCTTCATACGAACAATCTCCTGATAACATCGACCTTTCATCTGGTTTTCTGACTACTCAAGCGGGGGATCTCCCAACTGATATTGAAGACAGACATGGTATGGATAGAGTGTCAGGTCACACATTATACAATCAAGCTGCGGTCTGTTTGGATAGGCGACAACACCGCATCACAGGAACAAAGGCTCAGCAAAACTTTGTTCAGTCCTTTTGCAACACCACACCAGGCCAACCAAACCATCTATTGAGCATAGAACAAGCATTATTTCCTCGAATACTTTGGTCCTCTGCAAAGTCTGATGGACTTTCTGTGTTGGGTGCTATACCATCATCATTATTTTGTCCCAAACAGCACATTTATGGTTTTGCTTCATTGCCAGATACCATCCGTTCTCGCATCTCAACCTCTGGGAGTCTCATGTCAACTGACAAAAACTATCACTTTTATTCTCATGATGTATTGGCCAATAAAGCTTTAACCCATGGTGACTCTAGGCAAGTTATCGCTAGAGGGTTTCAGGTAGATACTTCTAAGCCGCTTGGTCTCTCCGCACGCAATTCCAACACAACCGGTCTAACTGAGTGTGTGGACAGTCACAAGATGGTAAGGGGTTTGTCGGCATCACAAGAATATCATGAATATCATCACTTCACTACCATCACAGCAAATCACAGCAAGTCGCCGGGTCTCAAACCAATTCACGAATGGAAAGTCAATGAAGGATGGTCTGATATGTTCCCTAACTGGGAACAAATGAACGATTTTGATCAGCATGAAATAAAGATGGGAATGGAGGAACAATCCGGGCCTATCCTCCTTCGCGTTTGGCTTGAGATCAGAGCGTTATTCCTAGCTCATATGAAACAGGCACACAACTTCATCGGTCCCCAGCATCAAGTTGTATTTGGCCGTGATGAGTACCAGGGAGGAAAGGGCAATTTACCTCATTTACATTTGGTATGTGCCCTGTTAAAAAGTCAATTACCACCTGAAGGTGTGCGATATCTTGAAGATTTGATACGAACTACTGGCGCCGAGGTGATCAGAGCGGATGAAGTAGAAGGTCTAATTGAGCGCGGCATGATCAAGGACTTCTCAGAATACGAGGAAATCCTCGAGTTTGCAAAATTTCTGAAGCACACATGCGACCACAGATGCCTTATTAAAACCAAGCCTGGCGATGGCCCTGAGTGCTTTCAATGCAAGAAAATTCATTCGGTACGAGACCATCCCGATCCAACTCAACATGCCTACATTCAAATTCCGGTGAAATTGTCCCCCCAAGCACTGGACATATTAGTAAGAATAGGTATGGCGGAGCGTGTTGACGATGATAATGTGAAGTACAAACACCCCTACTTCAAACCTACACGTCACATGGCGCCTTGTGTTAGCAGTGCAGAGGACAATATGTCCCCTGTGACGACTGATTTGTTTATCCTGTTTAAGTCCATGTGCAATGTTCAATTCATCTGCTGCTCCAATGGCATTGTCAAATACATCCTCAAATATGTTGCGAAATTTGATGCGTGCAACCGTGTCACTGCTTCCTCCAATACTCGCACTGGAGCTGTCCAAGTGGGGTCCACATTCCTTCATAACACCAAGATTGCAACCTCCAAAATCAATGAAGACAAGGCACTGGACAAGCGGCGTGACAAGAAACGTCCTCAGGGCAGATCAACTCCATGGATGAAGATATATCAGCTCTTATCAAATATTTCTGAAGTCACTACTAACTTGACTTTTGAAGAGTATTCTACTCTCCCATTTGAGGTGAGAATGCGATCAGCAATTAAACTGAAGGACGATGGCGCAGTTAGAGAGTTCGATGAAAATAACGCCAATGCAGATCATCATATGAGTGGGATTCCTTTGCATTTGGCAAGAGATGAGCATGATGATGATTTGCATGACCGACAGATGATGACTCCGAGTCAAATAGAGACAGCACAAGACCATCAGAAGGTGTCAAGATCTTTTGATAAGATATCAATATTTGGGCTCCGTCCGCCTGAGCTCGTGTCTGTGTTTGAGAACCCCAAAGTATACTATCGATATTGCAAGATTGAGAAAACTGTCATGGGCAAAGAAGGCATTGCAAAGGTTCTCAATAGCGACCTGAAACAGTGTCTCTGGATTGATTTTATTGGTCGCCTGGTGAGACTGCGAAAGAATGGCTTGGACGAAGTTCTTGCGTTATTGGATTCAAATGAAGAAGATGAGGATAGACACCGTGATGACATTGACAATTTTCCAATTAATGATACCATTCGGTACATCATCCGCATACACAACGCAGAGGATGACACGCTGAGCGAAGAGGAACTTGCCTGGAAAGAGGAATATCTCCATGAGTTTATTGTTGATGATGGTCTAGAGCTACTCCCAATCCCTGTGGCAACTCCTGTAACTCCTCACAACCCTCATGCATTCTTCGTACATATTGTCCTCTCTCTTGGCAAGTATGTTACAGAGCAGGATGTTCTACGGCATTCCACGCCTAGAGAGTGTTTTCAGGCAGCTGGTCACAACCATTCTCCCAGCCCAACTCTTGGACATCCAGCCAACCACCTACTCAACCCAGCTTGCAGCCATCTAGCCAACCCTCGTTACAGCAAACTGCTCACCCATCCTCTCAGTCTTCTAGCTAACCCTTGCCAAAGCCAAGCTCTTAGCCTGGCTCACAGCCATTTAGCTAACCTTCTCCACAAACCAGCTTGCAGCCATCTTGCCAGCCCTCATTGCGGCCACCCTCTCAGCCATTCTTCTAGCCTGCTATCCAAACTTCGTGACGACCATCCTCCCAGCCCCGCCCGGCTTAGCCCTCAGTCATCCAGCCAACCATCTACTCAACCCAGCTTGCAGCCATCTTGCCAGCCCTCATCGCAGCCATCCTCCCAGCCATCCCTGCCGCCCGCTGGCGAACCCTTGTCATGGCCATCCTCCCAGCCCAGCTCGCAGCCATCCGGCCAACTCTCTACTCAACCCATCCTGCAGCCATCTCGCCAGCCCTCATTGCAGCCATCCTCCCAACCATTCCTGAAGCCCACTAGCCAACCCTTGTCATTGTCATTCTCCCAGCCTAGCTCACAGCCATCCAGCCAACTCTCTAATCAACCGATCCTGCAGCCATCTTGTCAGCCCTCATTGCAGCCATCCTCCCAGCCATCCATGCAGTCTGCTAGCCAACCGTTGTCATGGCCATCTTCCCAGCCCAGCTCACAGCCATCCAGCCAACTCTCTACTCAACCCAGCCTACAGCCATCTTGTCAGCCATCATTGCATCCATCCTCTAAGCCATTCCTTCAGCACTTGCCAGCCAACCCTAATCGCGGCCATCCTCCCAGCCCAGCTCACAGCCATCCTGTCAACTCTCTACTCAACTCAGCCTGCAGCCATCTTGCCAGCCCTCATTGCAGCCATCCTCCCAGCCATTCCTGCAGCCCACTAGCCAACCCTTGCCACGGCCATCCTCCCAGCCCAGCTCATAGCCATCCAGCCAACTCTCTACTCAACCCACCCTGCAGCCATCTTGTTAGCCCTCATTGCAGCCATCCTCCCAGCCATCCCTGCAGCCTGCTAGCCAACCCTTGCCATGGCCATCCTCCCAGCCCAGCTCACAGCCATCCAGCCAACTCTCTACTCAGCCCAGCCTGCAACCATCTTGTCAGTCATCATTGCATCCATCCTCCCAGCCATTCCTGCAGTGCCTGCTAGCCAACCCTCATCGCGGCCATCCTCCCAGCCTAGCTCACAGCCATCCAGCCAACTCTCTGCTCAACCCAGCTTGCAGCCGTTAAGCCAGCCCTCCTCACAGTCGTACTCTGAGCTATCCTCTCAAACCTTATTGCAGCCATTGTCTCAGCCCAGCCCATAGCCATCTTGCCTACCCTCTACTCAACTCATCTTACAGCCATTTAGCCAGCCATCCTCTCAGCCCTCCAGCTTGATGGCTGGTTAGACGGCTGCAAGATGGGTCGACTTCATGGCTGGCTAGACAGCTGCAAGCTTGGCTGAGATCTGAGCTGTGGTCATGCCTGGCACAAAGGCATTGCCGGTAGCTGACTTGAGGGCCGGTAAGGCAACTATGATCTGGATTGGCTCTATGGCTGGCTAGATGGCTGAAGGCATGGCCGAGATCTGGGCTGTGCTGACAGCAGACTTGAGCCTATCATCAATGGTTTACTTGAGAGGTGGCTAGAGATGACCTTTAGCTGGGCTGGCTTTATGGTTGGCTAGAAAGCTGTGAGTTTGGCTCAGAGCCGGGCTGTGACAATGATTGTATTGGGTATATTGTCATCGGCAGACGCGGGGTCTGGCTAGACAGCTGCAAGCTATGTTGGCTTGATGGCTGGTGAGATGGCTGCAAGCCTGACTGAAAGCTGTGCTGTGTTAATGATTGGCTGTATGACATCGACAATGGCTGCCTTAATGTTAATGGTTGGCTAGACGGCTGTGAGCTTGGCTGAGAGCTGAGCCTCAACAATTGCTTGCTTGAGGGCATCATTGATGGAAGAGTGGAATGCTGGCTAGACTGCTGCGAGCTTGGTTGGTTCAATGGCTGGCTAAATGGCTGCGGGCTCAAGTGTAGGCACTGGTGTTTGCTGTTACAGCAGGGACATGGCTATTTTTTCTTTGTCAGGTAGAGGAAAGTTCAAATTAAACGGGACAAGGTTGCAGAAGGAGACCCAAAAACCACAATGGAATCTGAAAACGGCCAGGAAATTGGGGTGGTGTCAGTATTTCACATGATAAAATGACCATTAATGACAGAAAATGACTAATTTGAACCAGAACTAGTTTGGCAGTGACTTGGGGTAAGTAGTGTGGCTATCAAATACTGCAAACGACAGGAATCGACTCATTTCAGGTCAGTCACTAGCTGAGTCACTAGTTCTAGAACGTGAAATTCACATTTTGGGCCCTAACAAGGGGGTTCTAGTCAATTTTTTTGTCCGCCCTTGGTGACTTTCTTACTTAGGTTGATTGAAACCTATATCAAATGAGAAAATGGGCCCATAGAAGTGATTTTATGAAGGAAATGGTGGATCCCACGGTTGAACCGGGAGACTTATCCGGTACTATTCCCATAAGTATCACAAAAACATCCGCACCAACACCAAAAATTAGATTTTTTGAAAATTTCAATGTTGTAGCATGTGTGGTTCAGTACACTCTAGGTGGTGGTGCATCAAAAAAAGAAATATCTCAAATATCTAAAAACCATTTTTTTGTGCCCACCCCCCTAACACAGAGGTGTTGTAAAATTTTGCAAACATTGAGGGCGACAGCCTCATTGGGAGAAAAGAGACTGTCTATATTCAATTGTGATGATTTCTGGGCCATACCGTAGTATTGTATGTTTTTATAAGGTCTGTTTGCCGGACCGCTGTTATGCATTAATATGAACTATTATGCGTCAGCCCAGGCGCAGTCCAGAGAGAACAATGACACCAGCTTCTGTACGCAACAATAGGCAACAATGTGAGTCCTAGCCACACTTTCATCCAAATTTTGTCAATTTTTGTTCATGCCACAAACCATTCCCCATAATTCTCAACAATAAGCAGGAATAGTTATGATTGTACCCTCGGTTGAAATTTTTACCGAAGGATTATACGCTCACAACCCATCATGATAATGTTGGGTTCACAATGTTAGCTTGGCCACCATCATGAAAGGATAGGAACAATGTCAAGGATTTTGGACCTTTGTTGGGATGAGGAAGATGGTTTGGAAGACAAAGAGGGCAACGATGTAGATGACTTGTCAAGTGGTTCTTTGAGGTCATTAGATGACAATGATTACTATTGGCGTTGTTGTTTTTCTTTCCGAGACAGTAACGGGGAAGAAGTCAGTGATCCAACACATGCTGTGAAAATTGCATCAATGCATTATTATAGATGGCGTCATTAGGGTTCTTTGTGTTGATTTGTGCATCCATGCCTTCATACCCCCCCCCTCCAGTACAAAATTTGACAATCTCATGGAACGGCACTTTACCTGGAATGCTATGATTGATAGAGCTATTGGACTAGTTTACTCAGGGCACAAACTAAACAGAAGTACATACAAACCCCACATTAATATTTATTCAATCACTCTCCTAGTTATTCTTGTTCCTTTTCATTTCACTCTTTTTCTGTACCCTCTTCCTTTTCTTTTCTGTGTTGGCCTGTATCACCTTCTACCTCTACCTCTACACAAACATACTGGGACCCCAGTATTCAAACATCCGCTGCATATAGGCAAGTACGTCCTCCTCTTCTATCACACACATTGTCAGCATGTTCATCATCTGCAAGACTCCTTCCTGGATAACAGTTGAAACAAATATCCTGGTCGCAACCCTGCCACCTCTGGTGATATCCTTTCCCGATGGATAGTAAGCATTCTCAAAGGCCATGCCGCTTGCTTGCAAAAAAGGATTGGCTCTTCATCCACCTCCTCTTCATTCTCCTGTGTCTCAATATCACCTGTCTCTGCATTCGCTTCTCCTTCATTCCCATTGTCATTTGAGCTGTCATGGTGGTCTGGCTGCCTTGTCCCATTTGTATAGATCCTCACTAGGTCCCCATATCTGTAAGCATTTTCCTCAATCAGCCTGTCAAGTGCTTGAAAATGGCGCTTCTTGCGACCCTTTGAATTACTGGGAGCATACCAAGAGAATACACAGTGAGATGCACCAAATGCAAACTTGAGGACATGATGCAACTTGGATCAGTTTGTGATCTTTGACAACTTCCCATCATCCTGTCTTTTTCCTCCAGTTCATTATCATCTTTGTGATAGTCCTTCCTGACCTTGTACAAGTCTTTAGGCTGAACCTTTCAACTGTCGCCTCCATCTTGCATCTGCTGGTACTCATCAAATGAAACAAACACATCACCCTCGGCATTCAAACAAGGCAAAGGGCAGAAGAATATCACCTCATTTATCAATCCTTCATCTCCTATGCCCTTTACATGCAAGTCCCTTGAACACAAGTCACAGCCAATCTCATCGCACAACTTGAACTCAAGCAAATAATTGGTCCTGTATGTGTGCTTTGGGAAATTTATAAACCTGTAGACGCGGTCCATTTTCTTGATCTCATCATTTGCACGGATGGTTGGGTTGCATCTCAGATTGTATTTCATAGCCAAATCCTGGAATTTTGCCACTTCACTCTCACCTGGATACGATGTTGTTTCGACATTATTCTTGCCAAGTTTTATACTGGATACATGCTGACTCATGATATCCATGCTAGGCTTCAACATCTTCATGGAGATATCCTCAGGCTATGGCATGGTGTTTAATTCTTCCAAAGTCATCCCCATCAGCAATCAACCATACCACCAGCTGGTGGCAACTGGGGCTTGTTCAGGCAATATCACAGTGTGTTGTTTTAATAGCAGCTAGTTCCACGAGGGTATCATCTTCCTCATCAGAAGATTTGATGCTAATTTCATCCCAAGATGTCTCTCCTTCTGTGCTACTATTGTCATACTCAGATTCTGATGCACCATCATTTGAATTATCACTGATACTCTTTGTGCTAGTAGTGAATGCATCACTGCCAATAGGACCCTTATCAGCAGAGTCAGTGTACTCTTCCATGTTATTATTACATCCATTGCTCTTGTCATCAATATTATCATCCAATACACCCCCAGATAGCTCATTCAAATTAAGCAGATGTGAACAGCTTTTTGCTTGAAGACCAAGTAAGACACTGCAACTGAATCTTAATTCATCTTCATCATCAAAGGTACAGATCCTAGCACCCTTTGGTGTTATTGTTTTATAGTTCCACTGTGGACAACATTGCCCCTGAACTTCTTGCAAAATCTCCGTCCTACTTCTGCAAAATTTGGCTCTTCTGCCAACCTGTCCCACTCTCCTGGTGTCACAAATCCAATGAGAGTTTCATGATTCCCAACTTGGACAGTGTACAGATCCCCATTTGTAGCAATTACCTCTCACTCAAACCAGCCGCTGTTCTCAAAGAATCTTTCAAATGTATATCCCACATCATAAACAGATACAGGTTGCCTGTCCAACATAGAGTCCGACTCTGACAATGAACCAGAGTCTTCAGTATCATCTGTCCCATCAGATGCTATCACTTCCATATCTGTATCTTCAATTTTATTAGATGAAGAGAATTCCTTCTGTGCCCTAATATTATTAGATGAAGCATCACATGCAGCTACTTGCTCCCCTGCCTCGTGGTTTTCTTCTGTCCCTACCACTTGTCTTGTCTCTGCCAGTTGTCTCATCTTTATACGTTTGGCAATCTCAAGCTGATAAGAGAAGTCCTTCATATTTTTCTTTGTATCATCCACTCTGCCTGGTTTCTTCAATTCATTTCAACAAACTAATACTCTTCAGTGGTGAGCTGCAAGTAGTCCAGTCCAAATGCATTGTTGGACCAGGCAACATTACACAGGCTCATGGCCTGCTCAGAGAAATTGCAATAAGACTCTCCGGAAACACCACAAACATAGGTTGCCCTATCTACTCCTGAAGAAAGAAAGAAAATAAAACCAGCGAGCTGACTCCGCAGGTGCTTGATGTTATGATCAGACCCACCGTTAGCCTGGAAGATTGCAACTAGAGGCAATGTATCATCACCCAGGAAGCTTTCCATAGTAAGTTTGTCCAGACTGATTGATGGTCTTCCAACACAATTCAGCTCTTTGTTTGCATAATCTACCATATCTCTCAGAGAGCTGTACATGTGATTGAAAAATCAGATGGATGCAATGTTGTACTGTGAAGAGACACACGTAGATATGCACCACCTTCTTCACCAACATATAGTGAATCAGAGAGTTTGTGTGGAGGATGAAGATACAGGCTAATGGATGGAGTCAATTGTCAATGGTATTGTGGTCATGATCGGCACAGATGAGCCTCACACTTTGCTTCAAAACGGCTTTCTTAGATTGCCTCACAACAGCCTTGGCATGTGCACCTGCTCTTGACAAAGTAAGATTTTGTCAGAAAAGCTCCCATGTACATGAAAGGACTGTAAATCTTTTTTCTCATATTTTTTGCCCTGTTTTTGGACAACATATCCATTATAACAAATTTAATGCCCATAGATGGCCAAATATGTCACATGTTCCCATTGTACAGTTCAATGTTAGGATTTTAACAGGAATGGAGCTAAGGGCGCATGTATGTGCCCACCTTAAAACTAGCTTTGCGCTAGCTTATCTAGCGATGCGAGTATTGGGAGTTAGAAGCCGTCCAGTGGCTCAAATGAAAGCCCTTTCAATG
>JALLAS010000359.1:0-11010 GCA_036939415.1 Detonula confervacea | reverse complement strand
TATTTTCAATATGCGGCGCGATCAAGACTTCGTAGATCCACGTATGTGATCGACCGAGATATGGCTGAGGCGTGCGAGCTAAATTAGGAGATAAAATCTCATTTACAGATTACGCAATTTCTTGTATTGCTAATTAAAGCCAAATAACTATCTCGATGAACCAGTAATGAGATGCATTCACATTCGCCTTAATAAGAGCTTTCCGTCAATATGCAAAAGACGTTTTTTGAGTTTTTGAAAAACATTCTCTTACTGCCTGTTTTGATCTGACCTGGCTTCTTGAGTGACCTAATTCAATTTATTTACCCAAAACAACACCAAATGCTCTGATAATGGCAGTAACAGGCCTTGTGGTGTCCTGAGTAGGCCTAGTAAAAAATACGATGCATCAGTTTTTGAGTTTGCCAGTGGGTTTCAAAGTGGACTATAGTCCAGTTGCCCCAAGATTTTGATTTCAAGGAGCTTTTTGGAACGGCCCTATAGTTTAGAAATGCTGGATTTGAAACAGAAGTCAATGTAGGAATTAGTAGTGATATGGGAGCAGAGCAAATATCAAAACTCTGGCAAGCAAAAATATGTGAAAGATATTGTTTTGGATTGAAATGATAAAAAGCTGCACGTAAATATATCAATATCATTGTTCATAAAGGGTTTTGAAATAGGATAGAGGTAGGTCAGATCAATTGATTTTTTGCATTGTGAAAGATCAGACATTTTCATAGATGCGCCTTTTGGCTTCACCTGGCTACGCTAATGTGAATTTTGATGCACCATGAAGAGACATATGCTGCACTGTCCTAGTTTGAATTGATGTATAGTACAAATGAAAGCATTTCTTGCTAAATTTGTGCTATTTAACGCATAAAACAGACCTTGGAATACTAAATCCAAGCAGGAAAACCTATATTTACTACAAAATAAAGGCTCCTAGGACGATGCACGCACATCATCACCAGGAGTGGGTGGGTGGGATTTAAAGAAAAAAGACGATGATGTTGCTAGCTATTGCAAAAGGTCTTTGCAATTCTCTCTTTCTGAGAAAAAGTGATTTGGAGAGCGATTTCTCCAAAGAGTAGTTTTGCTAGCGTTGAGCACGCCCTTGTCATTTTGCTCATTCTTTGAGCACCAATGACAATCCCTCTTTTGTTGTCAACATAGGAATTCATACTTGGTATGCAATTCTTAGTCTGTGCGTCGTTGCGCTTCCGCTAAGAGACCAGCTACAAATTCTTGCAAGTGTCACTTCCAAAAGAATCTTTTCGTTTCTTTTGTGAATGTCATAGTCATCGCTAATTATTAAATTAGCGATGCTAGGATACTATTCTTTAGACTATGCAAGGACTTGCCAGCCGGCTTCATACAAACCATCTTCATATGGAAATACGAGTGAAGGCGAATGTATGCACTTGCTAGTTGTTGTACGTACACCACATTTAAGGTAGAAATACCCTCCAGATAAAGTAAAATAAAATACATTCACAACATGTATGTGTACATTATTACATTGAACAGATATACTGGCTCAACTTATAATTACATATGTACTGTACATGGATATATAGCCCCCCCCCTTCTGGAGTTGGTTCTGTGATGTCCTCCGTGACAATGGTGGCTCCTCCGCAATGATGGTAGCTCCTCCACAATGATGGTGGATCCTCCGCGACCTCCGGCAAGGGCGCCACCTTAGATGGTGGTGGTGGGTTTGGCAGCGGCGATGTAGCCATCTTGGTTGGTGAATGGATGGTGTGCCTTCGCAATGGTGGTGGCAGTGGATGGTGCCACTTGGCGGTGACTCAGGTGATGGTGGATTGTGATTGCTTGGATGGAGGCTGCTCGGATGGCGACGGATGGTTTAGCCTTGGATGTCTTCGGCCCACTCATCGCCTTTGATGCCTCGGGTTGGCCTTGAATTATGATGGCGGTAGATGCGTTGGGTTCCGTGATGGCTCCGGCGGCGAGGGCGCCACCTTGTATGGCAGTGGCGGTGGATGGTGCCACCTTGGATGGTACAAGCTTGGATGGCGGCGGACATCACCGATTTGCATAAAAAACGAGCTAACTAATAATGCATTATCATGGTACTAGCACTATTTTTTTCAATATTCATAATGCATCTGGAGTACCATTTCCAATCAAATATGTGCTTTACAACGTCAAAATCAAAATCGGACTGCTAGAAGCCAAGTTATGCATATAACAGCAACATGCAGACTTTAGGTGGACTGGGTAAAGAAAGGGTTAAAGGATTGTGAAAAGGAAGGAGCAGGTTCATATCAAAACAGAAGCATTTATTTTCATTTATTATTATAAATTCACACATACTTGGACTCCAAATCATCTTTCTCTTTGAACGGAAGAGATTTCACATAATCCTAAATATGCCTCCGATTGCAGTTTTGTTCCTCAATCGAGGCGATATCATCCTCAGCCCAGACTACCAGTTTCTCCTACTAGGCTATGTACGTGTGGTGGACAGACAAAAGATGCCAACTTGTCTCTTGCACGCCTATGTAGTCTAGGTTTTCAGCCTATTGTACCTTACCCTCCTTAATTTCTCAGGATCCAGATCTTCGAAAACGTTACAAATATACAAATCATCACATCGCAAAAAAGAACAAATATCACAACACCAACATCAATCATGAAGCAGCTCATCAACCCCTACCGCAAATCACCCGCAGCCATGGTCGAATCCATCGGCCCATCTCCGTCCGCCGCAAACAATGTCGCTGCCCATCATCCTCTCAATTGAACCAATCACCTTCCTGCTTCGTCATCGCCCAATGCTCCCGTTGCTGGGCCATCCAACAGTCCTTCCCTCTCGCTGCATCCTTCCGCGAGTCTTGACTCCTCGTCTGCCCGGTCTATTGCTGCTGTCGCTGCCCCTCGCCCTCGCCACGCGACTCCTTCCGCCCGTATCTCCGTCGCAACGTCATCAGTCGCTATAGTAGACGTTGGAGCCTCGTTGTGTGCCAAGTCGCCTACGCTGTCCACTCGAGCGACTTGATCCGCCATCCGATCTACAACGCGAGCATGCGATGGATCTGCTTCGCCAATGGCCCCGACTGCCTTGCTCTACGGCGCGAAACGTAACGAGCTTCCGCGACCGTCGTTGGACACCGTGTCCTCTCCTCCAAAAACACGCCGCGATACACGATCGACTCCTGCTCGGATATCCGAATTGTCAATAGCGGAGGCAATAACGCTCAATCCTGACGCCGTGGGGAAATGTCGTGCCATTATCAAAACAATACGGTCTCGTCCATTGCGTGACAAACAGGCCATCCTTCTTCGAACGAACCGTCCACAGACGAACTATTCTTGTACATCTCCAACATAGATGCCGATCCTGAAAAACCACGAGACTATTGTCCGAAGTTATCCTCTATCAGGCCAGCTGGCCGCATCTTCATCTCAAGTTGTTACTATTGAGGTCAAGTCGAACCTCATGCAGAACTTGCCATCGCTACTGGAGGATAGGGGCCTGCTTCGTAGCGCTCGGCTATTGGTAATCTAGAGCTAGTTTGGAGAAGACTTCGCTTTCCTACCAAACAATCAATCTAAGACAATGTACACACAGATATCGTAGTCAATGCAACCTTTGTGATTGACACAGCGTAGCGCATACTCACAAAATATCAGCAACTAAAATTGCAAGCAATGCGTTTGATCGGTTTCGATGACAACCTGTGATAACCAGGGAAATCAGAGGGAGTGCAATCAAGATGAACACACAGGTGCCATTTGCAATAGTAGTTCACAGAATGAAGTGATAACCAGTAAACCTTTTATTTATGCGTACTCTGAATAAAGAGGCTCCTCCCATTTTCCGCCTTTGCCGTCGCGCTTTTGAAGGATTGACATTGAATTCTGAAAACGCTTGTGCGGCTCGAGCAGCGATAGCTCTGAATACTCATCTGCCGGGATCCCCGTTTCTTCAAAGCCTTTCCTTTGTCTCACACCCTCCAGCCAATCTCTCGTCCTCTGATTGGTCAGTGTAGAATGACACACCATGAAGCCACCCGGCTTGATGTACTTCCACACATTCGACGCGTACTCCTTCATGCGAGACCCCACGCCGAAATCACACCAAAGCAAGTCTATAGACTCTATATCCGAAAAGTGAGTGTCAAGAGCATCGAATGCATCTCCTTTGAGAAATTGGAGGTAGGGATCGAGCCCGAGGGTACGTGCCACATGGGCGGCTCCAGAGGTAGTCTCCTTCTGATGCTCACAGTTGTCAATGCATAGCAAGGAGGAAGATAGATTTCTGGCGACGAATCCCACTCTTTCAGCCTCGGAGTACCGAATGGATAATCCAGCATCCTTAATCGTCCTTCCAAATCCAAGTCTACCAACCGCTTCATCTCCTCATCATTATCTTTCAGAGCCGTGTAGCCCGCACCAACCTCGACAACATTTCTGCATTTAGCGAAACGTACCAACGAGTAAAGCATTGGACCGGCATTCTCAACTCCCATGTGTGGATTGTACAATGACTTGATGTGATTCAGGAACAATGTCGAAAATATGGGAGATGTATTCAAAAACGCAGTGCGTACCGCATCGTCATGCTGGAATAGTACCTTTTCTTCCTCCGGTAAATCGTTCACGCCATCGTCAATTATTGTTTCAAACAAAACGTCGGTACGAACCACATACGTGGGTCGTTTGCCAGATGTTACAGGAGAGCCTTCATGCAGCGGCCATCGGTGTTGAACACGTTCAACGGCAGATTCGGAGATAGCCTGGGGAAAGACTAACATAGATCCGGTACGGGGTTTCACAGAAGCAATGACGGTACCATCGGAATCATAAGCATTGACATCATCATCTCTTTTGGACATTGGCTCGTAGAATTTTGTGTGCCCTCCCGAGAAATCCTTACTCAAATAGATCAGCACTGTCAATCGAGATACAACCTCTGATGTCGATGGGTACTGATGAGATGCATCCCAGTGTAAGTAAGGCGTGCCATCATGGCTTACATCATCGTCCGAGGATATGCCTCCCGGTGGGAATCCAGCATCGATAAGAGGAGCAAATCGCTCGTTTTGATTGGGTGTGTATCGGTAGATACAAAATCGTCGATTGATACCTGCCAGTGCATATTGCTTTTTGCTCTCCCCATCTTCTACCTCATCACACAATTCTTTATCTGCGGCAACTACTCCTTCTAAATCAACGTGTTTTGCAATAACCTTCAACAATTCATCCGCAGTTTCTTTAGCAATCACGAGCTGCATGGCCCCGTGATTATTTTTCCCAGCATTGTAATTCCCAAACTTCAATTCATTCTCGCATAGATTCAGGATGGATTCGCATACCTCGGAGGATAATGCATTTTCGAGGACGAAAGCGTTTGGATTGCGGAGTATTCCCTCAAGGCCCAACCTTTTAGGCTTGATGCTGTTGTTGTTTGATACTACTGTGCTTGTCATGTCAGCTGAATGCAAATGAGAGGCATCAACAGCGAACGTAGGGACTCCCAGGGCAGTTAAGAAGCCAGCACCCTCATTGTCATCTTCATCCGCATTAGCGGCTTCATTATTTGATTGATCAGCAACATCGGAAGCTTCAGCATCATCAGGATTCTCATCAACTTCTTCATCAGACTCGGATAGGTCCATTTCATAATCTGAATCCTCCCCTATTTCATCTGCAATTGGCGCATTCCCATTTCCATTGTTCGGCATTTCGTCTAGATGGTCATCTTCCATATCTCCCTCCCCCATTAAATCCCCAAAGTCTTCATCGTCACCATCATCTCCTACCAGAGTCTGACACGCTAAAATAAGAGGAGTGTCGCCTCCATCATCGCATTGATATAACATGCCCTGAGGATGAATTATTGTCAATAGCTTCACAACATCAGTACGCTGTCTTTCCGTCTTCCAAGGCCTAGTGGGCCGCCCCAAACCATGGGTAATCGTTCGAATGCAGTCCACAATGATGGGGTAGTCCTTGGCAATGTTGGTTTTTCGGGTCTCCAACCCAGCATCTTCTTCATCCTCCACAATATTCCACTCGCTATGAACGAGCTCGTTAGCATCTTCTTCAACTGTGCCGAGGTGCATCATTGCACGGACTAGTAATGACGGAGTCTCGTACATGTTCAGGAGAACTTTTGATGCGTCAATTTGATTGCTGCTGCCATTGTTCATTATTTGTGCGCCTGGTTTATCAGCAGTGACTTTTTCATCATTGCCCCCCTTTGCTTGATTATTGTTGTCGCTCACCTCATTGCCATTGCTCTCTGGGCCACCGTTGCCACTGATTGCACTCGGCTGTCTGAGTTGCTCCGCCCTCTTTGCATTGGCACGAAATATCTTAAATGCATTTTTCTTTTTCATCCTTCTCACGCGGCATCTCGCCAACTCGCTCGATTCATGGGTAGCCTTGAAAAGGACCTTACCATGATAATACAAGTTCACACCCGAATGGACTTCATTCGGACCCGCCTCCATGGGTGCATTGTCTGCCCCTCCGTTAAGACTTCTTTGATATGTCAACACAGCACGACGCAGAACTGTTGTTTCATCCGAAGGACGAACAGCATAGTGCAATGGAATACAACCATCAACATCGGCAATTTCCGCAGACTTGGGACAGTACTTCAACAGAAGACGAGTCAATGTCACATTCCTCATGCGTATAGCCACATGAAGCGGGGTCGTCCCCCTCGGCAAATCATCGTCAAATTTCGAATCTTCTTCAAATTTACTCCTATTTGAAGGACTCATGGGATAGAGGATCCAAAGCGGATTGGCCCGACACATCTTGGCAATCGCCTTGCGCCGAGCACGTCTCTTTTCGTCAGTGAAAGCATCACCTTCTCCCATTGCCAAATACGGACAAAATTCCGCAGTCGTCAACGGACCATCGAATGCCATCTGCCTTCCCGATCGCAATCGCTTTCGTTCCTCGGCATTGACCAAATCCTGCGCGACCGTGTCAGAAAATAACGAGAAGGATTTGTGCGTCGCGGCAACGTCGATGGCGACGTGTAGGACCGCGGCCATGAGGGGATTGCGACGCGTCTCTTCGTCGAGGCCGTCGATGATGCCGAAGAGGGCGGAGTCGGACCAGTCGATGTCGCTGTCATTATTATTTCCGTTGGAGTTGGATGATGATGTTGTTGACGATGCACCACCACCATCGTCTAGTTGAAGTTGAATGGTGTATTCATCGCAGAGGGAGGAGGCGGACTCCCAATCTGCTTCGACGCAGGCTTCCCATAGGCGACTGGTCAGCTCTGCTTCTTTGCAAGGCGATGGTGCCGCTGCCGCTGCCGCCGCTGTATTGTCGCTTGCCATGGTTGGTTTATTATGTTCCCGTCGTCATGGTTCGATGTCAATCTTCCGGACCAGCCTCCTTTATTTCAACTCGAAACGCTTCTATTCTATCTGCCGCTTCTGATTTTTACTTTTCACTTGTGCCCATGGTTCATATCACCTCGGTTCGCCATTGTCCGTTTCTTTGGAGTTACTAGTCTGTCCGCTGACCTTACGGTCTTTTCGACGTCAGTATGGATTCTGCGAAGCTTTCATTAGCGATAAAAGATTTGGCAATTTTGATTTGATGGACTTAGTATAATTGTACCACAAGTTGTCGCCAACCTTCGCCAACTATGCCGACCTTCGAGCCATCAAAATCAGATTCCGCCTGTGCTTGGTGTGCAGCGCGCGGCCCGCCGCGCGCCGCACAGCGCACAGCAAACCTGCCGCCAACAACAACAACCCAGCAAAGACCAAAGAGCCAGCGCCACCATCCACCATCCACCACCAACACATTACATACACTTTTTGGTGCACAACCAATATAGTAACGATCAAATTGATCAATCAAAAGACGATGGCGACGATATTGAGGATGAAGATGGCTCGGCCAGCCGTCTACTCGGCTCGTGAGCTCGTCAGGCCACGCTTGCGGTCTGGCATGAGCATGAGATCCTATGCAGAAACTACTCAATGTAGCATTGGCATTGGCTGGCGGCGCCAAGGTCAAGACTGCCGCATAAAATATACTCCAGCATATCCTACTCGTATGTGCTACCGCAGCTTCTCGCAATCAATACCTCTTCGCTTGACGTCTCCTCAAATGGAAACTGACATCTTATCATCGCCATTATCTCCAACATTAGCGGATTCCACAGGTGGAGCAAAGGAGATGCTGGAAAGCTCGCAACTTAACGGCATAGACGACGGTATTCCCGATGACCACAAACACATACCAAAACAAAGTTCCCACACCACACGCATATTTTTCCAATCAGTTGCACCCCACGTCGAAACTCGGACGATGATTCATCTCACGAAACAACTTTCTAGGATCGTATCTCGCGGCCATCACAAATTCGATACGCAGGATAGAGCCGGGAAAAAGGCTACACTGAAAAGGAGATTAGATGCCATGTTCGAACCAATTGGTAAAGGCGCGTTATACAAGCCACCAGTTGGTACTTGGAGCCTCAAGGGCCATCCGTGGCTCAAGCCAATCATTTACTCCTTTTTCATGGGCAAGTTATTGGATAAGCCAAGGAAAGAAGTGGCTGTTCCACTTGACATAGGAGATCCAACATACCCTCCAAATCAAGATACAATTGAGCACGAGAAGCATCTAGATACTCTCATGAAAGCACAAGAAGCCTCCCTCAGTCATCCCATCTTCTGGTCCGATAAGGCGATGCGTGAATCTGGTTACGCATTCAACCGTCGCGGAGGAAAAACGTTGAAAGATGCCCGTGAGGACAAGAAACAAAAGCATGAACAGAAGTTGGCCAAGCTGCATTCTCGCAAGTCAGAGAGTAAATTGCAAAAGGAGGCTGAAACAATGATGGATATGTTGGTGGCACGTTTGCCTCCTCCTCACTTTAATAAGTTGATGGGAGCATTGGAAGCATTCAAAAACTTGGAATCTTCTTCCTCGCCAAAGGAGAATGCCAAAGAAGCAACAAATGATTCCGGTGATAGTTGGTACATTGACAGCGATAGCGGCAGCAAGTCCCTCCCGGAACTACCAGAATCCTCGTCAAGGGCTTCCCATACGGATTGGAAGAAGCACCGCATTCCCGTCCTCGCCAAATTCTTAGATAGTACATCCCCGAGTCATGCGCATTTGGTGGTTGTGGAGTTGGGACGATACTTTTATGTGGAGCTTCCAGGAGTGTCAAGGAAAGAAGCGGAAGAAGGGGATGATGTAGAAAGTGATCATACCACCAAGTCTGATGAAAATAGGAGAATAGCTGCAAAGGCCATCAAAAACCAAAGAAAGCTGCACACTATGGAGAAAAAGTATTACAAATCGAGGGAAGATTTTGTAGAAAAGCTGATGGAATTGCAGCATGAGTTTGCCTCTTGGGAGAAAGAATCCGATGATGTCATCGAAGAGATCACAGAGAAGGTTGTTTATCGAGAGACTGTACTCGGTGACAGCAGGTCTCAAAGTGAAGATCTAGACGAGGGCGGTGGCGAAGCTGACGTTGATGTAACTGCTGACTTAGTGGCAGGAGGGATTCGAATAGGATCCTTGAAGAAGGAGCAGGAAGAGGAATTGGCAGAAACGCTGGTGGAGCTGCAACGGATGGGTTTGCGCACTGGTGATGAGAAGAGAAGCCGAGGAAGGCCCAAAAAAGGTAATTAATTTGTATAATGATGCTCCAGTTCTATTTTCTTTTGTTTCGAAAGTCTGACAATTGATGGGTTACTGCTTTATCTATCAATCTGATACAGGCCACCACTTGAAATTCACAGCTATTAGAATGGAGCAGAAAGATGATTTGTCTGCCCTTGAACCAGAATCTTCACTGGACTCTGCATCAAACAGGGAAGCAGAATTAAAGGAAAGGATTGTATTTATCAATAACCTCCCGATCGATATAACAGAGGCAGAAATAGACCAGATCTATTCTCGTTGCGGATCCTTGGACTCAATACAACTATTCAACAAACGTCCCGATTTAGACCCTGGTCCAATGTCCAAAAAGCAGCTGGAGGATCGACGTCGTCAGGATAAGTTACGATACAAAAAGAACTCATACCTCTCATTAAAGGAATTCCGAAATCAGCGCCCTCGCACTCCTGTATATGGGATGCTGCGATACAAAACTACAGAGGGGTATCAGGCTGCTACAATTCCCGAATTATGCATATTTGGATGTGTCATTCGCAGGCATCCGGTTTTGAGCATCAAATCTGAGGAAGTTACCAAATTGTATTTAGAGCAGCTCCCAACTGATATGTATGCGATGGATGTGGAGTATAAGTTGGCAAAATTGATGCAACCTCACAATATCCATATCATGTTGGATGGGATGAAAGGAGTCGGTGCAAATAGAAGTGGTATGGACATGAATGATCATCAGGACTATTCAAATCCTTCTTCTTGCCAAGTTGCGTTTGAGGACTTTCATGCAGCTTCCCAGGCGCATCAGTTGGTAAGGCAAGGAGGTGATGGCAAGAACGAAGATGAGGAGGAAAAGGAAAACATTATCGCATATTTGGGGGATAAGGAATGCCAAGTGCAATGGTTTCGGACTCCTGAGAACGCCATGGGATACTGGACTAGGGAGTTGGGTTTCTAGTACCTAGATACACATTCCCTGAGTTAGAATAATGGGACTTAAGATCTTGCAGACAGCACAAAAGAAAACAATTGATTAAGCACCCTGTTTGAAATACACATCCTGTTTATTTTCCGGCCTTGTCTAGGATGCACCGTTTAGGTAATAGATTGCAGGAATGATAAGCACTTTCAGCTGTTGAACACCATGAACTCATAACTCTGAGACCTCATGATGTGACTCTGTGCTTGCAGAAATTTGACCACTTATTTATTCAATATGGGTACAGATAGATAAATTCAATGTGTCAGCATTGCAGTCTAAAAAAATTCAGCAGTCAGTTAAAACCCTTTCCTTCCCCAGAAAGATCCCGAATCAGGTTATTTCAGTCACCAACAATTTTGTTTGGTGTCACATGTGACCGTGAGATAATCCCGTGACTTCGATTA
>JALLAS010000358.1:0-14063 GCA_036939415.1 Detonula confervacea | reverse complement strand
GGAGCGCCAGAACAAGTGACAGTTCCGGCGTATATAGTAGGTCACATACTAAAGGATACGGTATTAAATAGTGGGTACGTTTATGGTGCAAAAATCCCTACACATTAAAGAAAACATCGTGCAACTCCCTATGTTTACACGACCCCCCTACGGGATCACCGATGATTACGGCACCTTCCCAATGATTAATTGGGCACAGTTCCCAATCTCGGGCTCAAATGGGAAAATTGGGCGGCGCCCACTCGATATGTCCCAAAGCCCTTTGCCCTTTGGACTCCATTGGGGCCTTAAAAAGGAACAAATAAGGGGCAAAGGGGGTCTATTCTTGGAAGACAGAAAGGGTTCGTGTGGCACAGGATGGCGCGCAGACTCAAGATTTTTGAACTGCTTTGAATTTTCTTCAAAAGCAGATTTTTCGGCGAACGATCAAAAGTAGCAAGTGAAGTAATACTGATTCCTTCAAAAGCCTATTTCTAATATAGACACAAATAAGCCACGATCGATCGTTCAGGAAAATAACACGACCACCAGATATTCTGGCTGGACAACATCATGCATATGCATCACCAACGGGAAATAACACCCCAAACCTCTCGCTGCCATGTGATTGCCGCAGATTGCCGCCGACCCGAACAAAAACAACAACCTATCTACAACAACCATGGCAAGTAAGAAAGCACCGGCACTCCTATGTTGTGTATTGTGTATGATGCATGAACTGAGCACTGCATGCCCTCACGCTACGATAGCCAAGAGCCACCAACAATCCCAATAGCAACGCAGCGCTCAACTTCTTCTTTAGATGATGTTCGGAGGTCAAATGAACGGCTCACGGGGAGGTGGCATGGGCAGCACCGCCGGCCCCGCAACCGCGACCGCGAAGCGAGTGCTGACCACCTTCCTCGAAACCTCCGGCCTCGTCTGCGGCTCCCTCAAGGACACCGTCCAGGACAAGCTGAACGAAAACGACATGGACATGAAATGGGTCGAGGACGAAATCGACAACATCAAGACCAAGTTGGAGAAGCCGCGGGAGAGGATGTTGGATTTGACCGATAAGGCTTGCCAGATGGGCGGACGGGGCGGAGCAGGGGCCGACGCGCCGTTGTCGCCGGTGGAGGCGTTCCCTCCAAACTTTGGGGACGATCACACGCTGGATGGGAACGGCACGATCACGAGCGCCCAGGGGCGGACGCTGACGATCTCCACCGGGGACATGGACGACGAGCACACCATGACGTCCACGCTAATGCCGCCGGCGATGGATTCGCCCCCTAGGAAGAAGCGCGATAGGGTACCCTCCGCGGACGCCAGCGCCGCTTCGCAGGCCCAACACTCGGCGGCCGGAGGCCACACCGTCTTCATCGGCCTGTGCCTCTCGCGAAAGAACTCCACCCTGGGTCATCCCGACACGGTCACGCGCCAGACGGCGTTCGATTTCAACGAACTCCAGGATCGGGATTACAAATACGTCAGTTCCACCGACGATTCCGGCTGGCTCGCGGGAGGCGGGGAGCGGGGCGATCCGTACCTCAGCGGAGTGCCTCGCGAGTTCGTCGACGCTCGCGCCGCCGGAGGAGGAGGCGTGAGCTGCGTGCCGTCGGCGATCTCGTCCAAGTCCGAGGAAAGTTGTTCCGCGGGCGACAACAACCGGGCCAATAAATCCTTCGGGGCGGGACACAAAATCGCGGCGTCGGATAGGGTTCACATTCCCATTATTCAAATCAACGTGCCGCACGCCGACATGGTGGACGAAATCGTATCGGCGTTGGCGCGCGGGGAGATATTCATTCCGGAGGTCAGCATTCTGCCGGAGACGCTTGGGGTTAGCAGCGCCAGCCCCCCGGACCTGCAGGTGAGGTTCGGTTGCGAGAAAAATGATGATACCAACCCCGAGGATTGGCCGAATTGGTGTTTGGAGTTTTTGCACAATCAGCTGTACGATTACTTTGCTCCCGTGGGCGCGCAGTGGTCCAAACGACCGTTTCAAATAACCCTGGCGAGGAAGGTACGGTGGATGACGGTGAAGCATATGAACAAGTACTTTGCTCGGTCCGAATCCGTCATTAACAGCTGGAGGGAGAAGGGACCGCAGTATCTGCAGCCTCCTTATTCGGATGATTCGTCCCGAGGCGTGATATTGGAGGAGATCACGAGGCCTCATGGCATTTACTTGATTCAGAATGGGGCACCTACGAATTACTTTGCGCCCAACTTCCAACCTCCTTACACTACGAAGATGAGGAGAAGTTTGATTAGAAATGTTATTGGCAAGAGCTGGGATGCGAAGCATAGAGATTGGCTGAGCATGCCGCTGCCCAAGATTAGGGGACCTGCACAATATTTGAGTTCGGTCATGGGATGTAACAATCCGGCGGGGCAGTTGAGCCCGGTTGAGGAGGCCAGAGCCAGTGATTTGAGTTCATTTCACATGAGGGAAGATTTTGATTTTATGGGAGAGAACAATAATGCGGATATTGGTGGCAGGACAGCAACGCAGGAGACGGAGGGCACTTGGAATAGACAGAGTGAAAGGAAGCCTACTCATAATGAGGTGCACCAAAATGACAAACCGCAAAAGAGTCCAGAGCGTCTCGCACGGCATGATCACGAGAGGCAGAATGGACCGGACCCAACACCGATGCCATCAATTCCATCCGATGAGTCCTATGGAGACTCCTTGACCAGACCAAGTGGAACGTTGTCAATCGAAGAAACCATGACGGACACCATCAATGAGGACTCTGTGGGTGCTCCTCCCACTTATTCTCAATCAGAAAGCGTCGAGAGTCCACAGAGAAGCAAGGACCAATGGTCGATAGACGAACAACTGTCACCATGCAAGGCTTCGGAGGATGATGTGGACAACAGTGGCCGAGAGGACAGGAGTCCATCGTTCGGTTCATCCAGCAAGGGTGTGTCATTTTCTGATACTAGTTTGGCGGAGAGTGAGAGGAAGGCAGATAGGGAACATCAGCAGCTACAACAACAACAACAGTGGCGGCAAGAGCAGAACACTAATGGGCTAGAACATAAGCCAGAGAAGGAAGCACAGCACAAGGTCGATGATAGAAGAAGCCTTGATAGTAAATTTGCAAAAACGAAGGTATGTATGCATCTGGTATATGTTGCGTCATGTTGGCTTTACAATGGATTTGAACACTCTTGTATTCGAATGATCCTCTTACCAATATTTTGCTACTTATCCACGCCGGTATTGCACAGTCAAAGAGAAGGGAAATGAGAGACAGAAGGCAAGACGAAAATGGAGAGAGAAGCCTGGATCCATCACTGAAATCATCTCCCTCGCAATCAAAACGAGGGAATCAAGGGCCGGGGTCTCCGTCTTGTGATAGCATGGCCTACTCGTTGGATTCAGCATCAGTGCATTTCCGCCCTCAAATGGCATCTTCTTCTGCTTCTGTGGCCAACAACAATGATACAGGTTCAGTTATGACAATGGGGACAATGGCTACAGAAAATCAAAGTTTGCTGAGTTATGTGACCCGATCAACAATGGTTTATTCTAGATATCAGGAAAGTGAGGAGGAAACCAAAAAATTTCAACCCAACATTGAAGAGGGAGATGTTGATGATATATCGCTATCGCTGCTTGAGTCCAAGAGCAGTATCCTGCCCAGTGATGAGGAACTGAACTCTGTTGGATGGGCCAAGGCATTAGACCCAACTAGTGGTAGCTATTATTATTTCACGTTGGATAGGACCAAGACGGTGTGGGAAAATCCTCTAGCCATGTCACCGTGATAGGGATGCAGGAGTGTTTTCACAATTGATTCTTTGGTGGACGCAGGTTCAACATCCGCCATAGACGTTGTACGTGTTTTTGTGTTTCTAGCCTCAAATTTTGCATTGAACTGCTGTAAGATAAAAATATTGACAGTTGTACAGAGGGATAATTTCAACATCACCTCTAATAAGCTACCTTAATATTATGGTCTTGCTATGTCTGCATCAGAAAGATGCTTCAATGTTCATACTAAAATAATATGGAAGCAATATCTGGGCTTCTTTTTGCAAGAAGTTGATGCCACAGATCATAGTCACCATAATTGATGGCATCCGCATGATCTATTGTGTAGATACCATATCTAATGATGTTTTAGTGCTGTACAAATTCATTCATTCCATACTGTTGCTGCCAATCCAGCAAATGAGACTCTTACTTTAAGATTTCTGCTACGCACTGGAGTTGGATCATCTCTCATAATCGAGCTACCTGATAATCCTTTTGCAAGTTTGGGCTGGGAATGGAAAAGACGACGTCATAAAGCTCCTATTGCCTTGGCTCAACCAAAACTGAAACTTCATTGCGTCTTTTCCATGGAGGAGTGAAAGGACCATTGTACTGTGCAAGAATTACCGGGGCATCCTCAACCACACTCCATTCTTTCTCCGATGTCATCATCTCTCTCAGCTTATTGGATCGGTTCTCTACATCAGATTTTCTCCCAAAACCAGGGAAGGCCAACACGGCTCTTTCGCAGCTATCCACAGATGATACATTGACGACACTATCAGATAGAGGCTTTGGTGCATTTTTGCCCTCCTCTTCCCAGTAATCGCTGGGCAAGACAAACGACATTTTGCGCTTCGAACCTTCGCCCTCCGACAGCACGGGAGTAGTCATTTTCATTGCAACTTCATCCTCATTTTTTCCAAAGAGGTACCCAGCCAGTGCCCCAAATGACGTAGCCCCCGACAGTTGCGGATTGGAAAGTTTCTTTGCGCTCTCTTTATCACTTCCGGATGACTTCAATTCGTTCATGGTAACACTGCAAACGGAAAACTTTTCATATCTTCGTACTTCGAAGCCACCCTTCTTTGATGCCAGAACCTCATATTTTGGCGTTTCCAAATCAGGCGTACGCTTGAGCATTTCTTCGGACGAGACATTGCCAACCNGCTTGAGCATTTCTTCGGACGAGACATTGCCAACCTTTGCATCTTTTTTGGCCATTGTTAGCATTGATGAGACGCCATCGAATTCTGGATTGTTCGCCATGGTACGTAGCAAAATAAACAGCGATCTGCGAGTCCTACGCTGCTTGGATTCTCCATCATCCTTCCCTTCATCCGACTCGGTGGGAGCCGGAGTTGATAAATCTAGCAATTTGCTCAATCGAAGCTGTCTTGCCCTACGAGAGTACCTAGTCAATGGCATTCTCGTCCACAAGGGAAGACCCTTTTTCTCAGGTGGGAGCATATCTCCAAGATATGCCTCCATTTTATCGGTACCACGGACTTCATTCAACATATCAACTGCAGAGGATGCTGCTGTAGAGTTTCCCTTCAATATATCATCCATGAGCAATGCTGGAGTGTGGTCCATGACCACGTCGGTGCTTGCCATCCCGCGGCATGTTGGTGATAATGAAGCGGACAAAGAAGATGATTCGACTGGCACGCTCGCGAATGATGCGACCATTTTTGCATTGAGGCAGAATGCCACCAACGCTACTCCCCTTGTAGACGATATCATGGTGTATGATTCTGAGACTGGAAGCAATGCGAGGGTGGTTACAAAAAAGCCAAAGAGATATTGGGAAATACGGAGGAAGAGCGAATGGAGGGAGAGGAGGTGAAGAGTGAGGAGGCAGGACCGAAGGCAGGATGACGACGATGACGACGATGACGACGCGCGCGCGCGAAGACTGACGATGTCGTTTTGGTGCTGGGTGTTGTGTTAGAGATCTTTGTGGATGGTATCCTTGGGTGTCCTCTATGGTATCTTAATTTTGAATATCGATGGCGTTGGCAGAGGTTGGGAGTACATACGATACTCCTATCTAGTTGGCAGCAGCGCGCGCTGAGCTGACGCTCAGGATACCTTCTGATACTATTCCTTCGTTGAAATAAGTTAGAAAGCCAACGCTACGAAATTTAGTTGAACAATTTCTGCAAGTCTTCTCATTCATCTTCTCTGTCAAATCGAACGTCAAGAAGAGAACTTCACTGATGATGACTTCTACCCCCAACTAAATATCTAGGTACGATAGCACACAACATCATCATGTCATCACGACCTATCATCACCATGGCTGGCTATCAACAGACAGGCCCATTCCCAACCCCCCAATCAAGCAATGCTTCCGGTTCAGAAGGGGACTGGGCGGGCTCGACATAATTGCAGGCTATTGCAGGCCGCTGGTCATCTCATGGTCGCTCTTTTTCGCCCCAGAAGAATGGATAAGCACCTAACTGCGGCCCAAAGTTGCACATCAAACCAAGGGATCAGACGCAACGCTGAGAATTGCAAGTTGCCCAACTTCCATGTAATCTTTTCGGTAGAGGAGAAATCTGAAGAAAAATATCCTCAGCAGGTCAGAGGGGAACAACTTCAGGCAGTGCATGTATATATTGTACGAGCCGCGCCGCCTCCGTAGTGGCCGCCCACTACTTACCTAATGACCAATGACAACATGAGTATTGCAACGCCGCATAATAAACGCATGCGGCAGGCTACGAAATCGTCGGCATCTAACATATCCAAGGCCTCCAAATCTCAAGCAAGGAAAATGATAACAATAGACAACGGCAGCAGCATCGCAAGTCCACCAGAACTTTTGAAAGCAACGGGCATCCCACCGTGCATAAACGCCTACGATGTAGCCGACGTAGCTGCGTCCATTCTATCGGATGCACGTAGCGCTCAATCAGAATTGCGTTCGACCTCCGAGATATTGAAGCTGGCAGGAGTCGTCCTCAATCGCGATCGGCCTGGTCGGACATCTCCGACAAAGACCTCGCCAATGCCGATACCATCGCCGCGGCCCTCGCCTTCAGTTCTTCGAGATTGCATGCGCACAAATAGTGCCGTTGAAATTGCATTGCCCGCCCTTTCGCTCAAACCATCGTTGTCGTCATCGCCGCTGCCATCCCCGCCGCCATCGCCAGCTGACGACAGCATGCATTTGCCTGGGAAATTCGGGTCCTTATCATCTGCAGAAGTCCAGAAGAAGCTTACGAGCTCGCCCATCAAGCGAACCGAATTGCTCAGTAAGTTAGATGGCTTGGATCGAGTGCTCCCATCCAGTAGTAGCACGGCATCGGATGCAAGCGACGAACTCGCCAAGAAGGCTGCAAGATCGAGTACGGCTGTTTCGGCTGCCATGGAGAATGCACACGCACATGCAAATAGAATCAAGAAGAACTCCTTGAAGAATTCCATGACGAAGAGGCCTCGAGCCATTTCTATTGGGAATAATGCTAGTTTCACATTGTCAAGTCCACAGCAGAGTTCATGTCTGAGTCTCTCAAGCCTGGCAATAGATCAATCATCACGCGTGAGGTCATCACCAGCATCCCAAAGTAAAACGATGCCGCTCTGGGTGAAGAGAAAGATTGCCGCAGAGAGAGGCAACGATTATGCTTCGAGGAAAAACACAAACGAGTATCTTGGCCAATACGAATCGCATTCGTCAGAAACAATCATAACCCACGAGTTCAATCGAGGACATTGGACATGGGCTACAGAGTGGAGTCCCGATGGAAAGTATTTGGCTCTGGCGACTGAAAACCACGGCCTGGCCATTGTCGAAGCCGGGCGGTCAACGTCCATCTGGAAGGTCATTCACGATGAACGCGTTGGAAAACTGAAGAATGATACCACTCATACCATTCGTTCCATTGCATGGGGAGGGACTTTCATTGCGCTTGGGGGAACCGGCGATGCTGTTTCAATTGTAGATCCATGCGTATCGGAAGGGAATCCATCCAACAGTAATGATAGCAAGCGATATTCCTTTGAAGTGGTGGATGTCATCACCGAAACCGGATTCGCTGGCTCTCTCTCCTGGCTAAAGAACTCAAACATACTTGCCATTGGTAACAGAGAAGACCAATGTCTAATTGCGCAGGTCAGCCGGGGCGAAGATGGTTCGGTCACTAGCAGCATATTGCACAATATACAACGTTCTGATTGGGTCAATGCAGTAAGATTCAGTCATGGCGGGACGAAGCTCGCAATTGGAGACCGAAGTGGCCTGCTCTCTGTATACTTCTTTGTGATGATACGTCCTGGTGAGGCACCAGCGCTGTCACCGCTGCAGAATGTCCAATTGGAAGATAACATCCTTGACGTCCAATGGTCCACAGATGGAAAATTCTTGTACGTCGGCGGAGAAGATTACTCCATAACCATCATTGAAACCACAAAATATTCTGTCGTCCATCGGATAGGGAGAGACCGTTGGGTGACCTTCTTGGCGCCTTCGCGTGGAGGATCGTATTTGGCAGCCGGAGGCGGGTCGGGCCTGGTGTCACTTCTGGATGTCAGCAAAAAGTGGGAAGAAGTCACTTCGCTTCCTTTGGATGGTGGGGTGGCTCTCTCTGGAACATGGCATCCAAAGGATGAATACTTGGCCGTATGTGGTCAATTCAATGATGTGATTGTTTATGAATCATCATGTAATAGGCTTCCAAGAGGAAAGTGTTTACGTTCCGCAGCTTCAATACTTGCAGTTGAATGGAGTCCTGATGGAAACATGATTGCAGTTGGCGATGAAACAGGATTAGTCACAGTCTTTGATGCATTGTCTCCAAAATTCGTCACTCTATACCAAACTGTGATTGGCCTTGGGGGCAGCATGGCCGTGAAATGGAGCCCCAATGGGAAACATGTTGCCATTGCCAGTGGTAGCACATTTGTTTTACTTGACAGCTCAAGTCCTGGCAAGGATGCAATGCACCCTCAAAGTTCGACTCGCTTTTTGGTCAGGAAAATCATCCAAAGTGGTGTCGGCTTCTCTTCCTTGAGTTTCAGTCCCAACAGTCAGTTTTTGGCCGTGACAGATGACCAGACAATAATACTGGACCTGAAGAACGGCTGCTCCTGCGCTCGAGTGCTTGATAAAGGTGTTGTTGTTGAACAAGGCAAAGTAGTTTGCTCATCTTGGTCTGACGATGGATCTTGCTATGCTATGGTGGGAGACAGGTCAAACTTGTCAATTTATGACGTGAAGTCGTCCTCTCCACAAGACTGGAAATTGCTGTTTTCCATATCATTCAAGGCAACAATAACATCTCTTTGCTGGGGGCCTTCGGTTAAAAAGGGATTGCAGTATCTTGCATTTGGAGGGGCCAACGAGACAGTCGCCATCTTCGAAATCAAATCAAAAGAAAGAATATGGGAAACTGTGTTGAGCATCCCCAGCAACTCGCAGATCAATGATCTTGATTGGAATGATAATGGTATGCTATGTGTGGGCGATGATGATGGCACGGTATCAGTTGTAGATCTTTCCTATCTTAAATCTGGGAAGGCAGTCAGTGAGATGAATTACAATTGGCAACGGCAGGGTGTCATAAGTCAAACAAAATTGACGCGCAATCTTGGAAGGAATGCAATCACGTCATTGAGCTGGCGCCCATCAGGTGCTACTCGCGATCGAAGCCAAAAATTTCTAGCCACAGGTGGTTCAGATGGAGTCTTCGAAATAGTTGATCTATCAGCGAGATGATGTACGAAATAGAACATTAGATTGACCAGATGGAATCTTAGGAGTAGGATCAAAATGCAGTAATTTGTAGATGCTGCATACTGTAGAAATAGCCTATGTTACCTCAGTGTAATAATGTCATCTAAAATATCGTCAGAAATTCAGCTCTCGACTAATTATGGCACATAATCTAAAGAGATTGTTTGTTCAACTCACTTCATTACTTTATCTGTTCAACACTATTGTACCCTATTTGCCCCTTGTTTCCATAAACTGCGAGAAAGGAAAATACGAGTGAGCTCAGCAAGCAAAAATAATGCATGATATATAATGCTGCACTGAGCACAAGTTTTTACAACATGCAACTTACCTCGGAAACCAATACATTTTTTCTCCCTGATAAACATCTAACCAGACCATGCCCTTACCAAGCAATAATTCAAGAGCCCTGTTCGACCGATCATCGTCCCAATCCAGTGCACTAGACATGTCTTTCACAGTAACAACGCCATAGGGCCCATGACCATCATCCTCTGCCAAATTCATGACTTGCATGTGATCATCATCCAATTCTTCCGGCACAGACACTATTAGAATTACCCGACCCACTCGTATTGTTCGAAATCCCGAACCCAATTTTGATAGCTTTTTCACTGATGTAATAATATCTTCTTCACTGTAGGTGCTTTTGTTCTTGGAATCTGCAAATTTGAATTTGGTCCCTCGTTGCGTAAGAATTTCTTTCACTTCAGACACTCTGAAAAATGCATGATGCAAATAAATATGCAGTGATGATCATAGAGGAGCAATTATCAGCACCGGAATGTAAAAAATGAATCCATATATTGACATAATTCTTTCGCGCAATTTTTATTGTCCTGCAACTGCAGCTGCAGAGGCAAATCAATACAACATACTCACCGAATAATTCCTCCATTTCGCGACCGACTAGCAAGGCATACTTCCGCAACCTTCACCGATAATTCATAATAAAATTCCCCGATGCCGAGCATGCTCCCCCAAAACCCCTTCTCCGCGGAGAGCGGATCAACTCCCAGCGGCGCGCACATGTCCAAAAATTTAGCCCTAAACGCCGGGTCGTGCTGGATGGCATGCTTGTGCGTCTTGGCAAATTCGGCTAGCTTCACTTCCAGTTTTTCCACCGTTTCCATTGCCGATGCGAGGGACGTCGCCTTGAGCTGTGCTGCCTTCTTGGCGTAGCTGGATTACCGACACGACAAGCAACACGCGATGGGTTAGAATAAATGAAAATCTACAAAAATAGAAGTCGGATGGGAGCTAGCTGCGCCAATAAATCTCCGCCAACGTTCTGCGTTCTGCGTCCATTATTTTATGCGAGCACCACCAAAGGAAACAGTTCTGAACTCACATATCGGCACCTGCGCGTCCCACGCCCACTCCTCTTCTTCGATGCGCCATTGCTACCAACCAGTCGCCGCGTTGCTTTGCTGCTGTCGCCTTTGCTTCTATATATCCTTGATTGCCTTTCGATTCGGCAACGCTGTTTTTGTTTTGCGTTTCTGTTGCGTTTTGCTTTTGCTTTTGCTGTTTATTGTGAGAATTCAACCCATTCAGCGATAAAATCATCGCGTGAATGGATTGTGTCGAGTCAATAATACACGTCGACATCGACAGAAGATGATCAATTCTTTTTGCACCGTGCTTCGCCCACGACCACCTGCGCCCGCCAGCCACCGCCTCCTGTGCAACCTTCAACCTTTCTCCTAGCTTTGGATGGGCGGAGCGGGAGCGGCGCTGGCAGCGACGATCATCGCAATGGCAGTCGCCGGTAGCATTAATTAGGTACCCCTGAGGCACTAGACTGATTCGAAGAGCCGCGAAAGCTACGATCACAGCCGGCGAGCAATCAACTGGACGAGCACATCATATTTACACCTGCAATGACTCGTCATTATCTTTCCTCCGCCGCCGCGGCCGCATTGACGCCGACGCTGTTGCTACTGTTGCTAGTATTGCTGCATGTACAACAATCTGACGGATTCTCAACGTCGAGAACGACAACCGCAACAGGTCGAACAAGCCATCGCGCCCGGTGCGTTCGTCCGCTGAACAGCGAAGTCCAAACATCCAACTTCGTGGACGCCCCATCCGACGATGAGAAGAAATTCAAGCTCACCGGAGCGCTGGACGATGAAGATGGCTTCGTGTACGTGCGCGAGTCCGAACTGAAGGAGCACAAGCCATTGGGATGCTCGGTGGAGGAGAGTCTGGCCGATGAGCCTGATGGTGCCAAGTACGTGTTCGTCGCCGAGGTGACCCGAGGCGGTCATGCCGACAATGCCGGAATTAAAGTGGGAGATGTGATCGTGCAACTTTCCGGAACGTTTGATGAGGTTGTCGATGTGGCAGGATTGGGTATTGACAAGATGTAAGTTTGTCATGTACACACTTATCATGTTTATTGTGATTGCTGGATTGCATTAATGTATTCACTAATTCTTCCATCTATTTCTATTTTTTTCTACAGTCGCTCACTCGTTTCTGGAAGATCCGATGAAAACCCTCTCATTATTCGTGTAGCCCGAGGATCCGACGTTAAGGAACGTCACGAAATAGCATTGGTAGAGTTATGCATTATCGGCGACGATGCTACCACGGCCGATTGTATAACTTCCATCTATGCAGCAGAAGAGGATGTATTCCAAGCAGCAGATGATGACGTGGCAGAATGTAACGAAGACGATGGAACGGAATGCATGTTGGACTCGATGTGGAGTGATTGGTCGGATGATGGGGTGACGAAAGAGGAAGAAGCAGTAACGGAAGTGCCGGTTGAAAAGAAGAAGGTCGCACAACCCTGGGCGAGTCGCTCATCGGGTTCTGGAACGTATGTGAGAAATCCCAAGACGGGTAAAATGGAAAATATAGATGAGGTGTGAGATGGTCTGCATTGGAGATCTAGAAACACAGCCCACAATCATTGCATACACGAAATTTTCTTTCCATGCATGGTGATTTCATTTGCTCAAAAATGGCCACGAATTTTTGCCATCGGCTGTTAAATAATGATGTTGTAGTGGTGGATATTACACATAGTAGTAGTTTTAAGATGGAAAAACCATCACCCAAATCTTGAACAACCATGGCCTGATTATGTTTTTAGAATGAGTGCGTATCGTAGATCATCGAATCGATTTTGGGTTGATATTGAATCCAACAGGATAGCAATTGATTAAATTTGCGAAAGTGATGAATGCAGTACGATACAGAGCAAATTTCAATTATCCTGATAGATTTTTTTTGAATAATACCACAATAAGCAAACACAGCCGAGCGATGAGGCCGATCAGAAGTGATGGATACAAATTTGATCGAATCAGGATCGAATGACTGAATAGGAACATAATAGAATTGAAATTGATTAAAATACAGCGCCGATCAAAAGTGATGGATATCTACCATAAAACTTGCATGATGGATATGATACGGAGCAATAATTTTGATTGACATTTTGAGAAAAGTTGACAGAAAATTCAAATTTAATTATCGACCCTCAAGTGTTTAGCTTCTCTTTCACCGCGGCCCTCACCACACTACTTCCAAACACTCAACACATAAACGACTCAATCCCAGGACAACGTCATAAATAACTTCAGGTGCTTCAGGTCATTTCATCCAAGCATTTGCTCAGCCAACATTCTGATACTCAAGCAACATGGCCCCATCCGTAAGCATTCAAGCGGCGAAGAATAGGCTCGTGTCAGCCGAAAAATGGGCTGCCTCAGCATCACAAATGCTCACGTCTGCTGAGATTCAAGTGAGGGAGATTATAAAAACGGCAAAATCTCAAGCGGACAAGTCTCAAGAGGAAGTGGAAGATGCCAGACGGTATTTAAAGAGCGTGGAGGAAAAGTTGAAAGTGATCGAGATCGACTCTGATGACGATGCAGTAGGAGTTAGCGGCACAGAGGAAGAGTTGGAGGTGACGGGGTCCGACTCTGATGACGATACAGTAGGAGTTGGCGACGACATCGGATCTTCAGGATCAGCAGAAGAGAATCAAACTCGGGTCGAGGTAAGATGTTTGAACGGTATAACATTGACTGTGGATGTCAATTCTTCCGATACGCCCTTTGATATCGGTACTAAGATAGAGGGTAAGCTGGGCATCCCAAGAACTTCTTGCGGCCGGCCAGAACGATTCTATATCAAGGGTGCGTTTGGGAGACGGCTAATCATAGCCAGTCTTTCTGAAACCTTTGGTTCCATCAAGGCTCGGATCAAAGACAGTTACGGCATGCTTTCTAATGGCGAACACATCATCTGTCAGTGTACGATGCAGATCTTCGTCAAAGGAATAGAAAAACTTGGTAGAACGTTCACATTGACTGTAGAGCCTTCTGACACCGTCAAAAGAGTCAAGGATATGCTGGAAGGAGAGAGCGGCATCCCAGCAATGCAGCAGCGTCTTATATATGCAGGAAAGGAATGTGACGTTGGCCACTCTCTCAGTGACTGCAATGTAAGTTCCGATTTGCAATATTTTGAGCCTTCCTGGCCATAGATCTATAAACCATAGATAGGACTCGAAATTTCAAAATCCCAATTTCTTTGAAATAATTT
>JALLAS010000357.1:0-15002 GCA_036939415.1 Detonula confervacea | reverse complement strand
GCCGCTGGTGGTTTTATAAAGCCACAAATACCGGGGTGCAAGGCTTTTCAACTAGGAGAACCATGACCTACCACCACCTGAAGATGATAATCATATCACCCTATATATATATAAATACGACGCATTCTTCGGACTTGTTTATGTATTTCTCCTAACAAGCGAACTTCGATCGCGTCCATGAGAAAAAGTGATTAACGCATATTATGTACAGTTATACACAGCTAGCAATGCATGGGTAGGTAAGCATCTAACTTTTTCTGTGTTGTTATTGTAGTTTTGTCTGCACAACACACGATATCTCTCTATGTAATCCTTTTCTTCGTTCACAGAACTGAAGAGTGCGTCTCCAGTACCCGATTCAGGGCCCGAATCCAGACAACACGTATTGGGTTTAATAGTGTAATATTCCCACGTAGAGTTGATACAAATTATTAGGGAAATGATATGTTTAGGATCGTCCCGAGACATTATATAGAATAAAGATAGTGACTGCTGCGCGAATGAATCTGAAGAGATATGCAAAGAATAAGCCACCATCTGTCTAGAAACGTGAAATAACATCACAATTATTTCGTACGATACATACGATATGATCAACTATCACGATTCACGATCGGGATAGATCGGGATCATAACTGCCCCTCATCATAATATATTACTGTTCGATACATTCATAACAACTTGTTCTGGTTCCAATAACAACGCAACGAGCGGACAACAACAACAACAACAACAACAACAACAACAACAACATGACGAAGCCTGCAACTTCACCCGATACCGACAGCGGAGCCGCAGGAGCCGCCACTGGCCGGGGCGAGATCGATCCAGCCAGTTACAAGCAGGACGGCAGTCGCATCATCAATCGTCAACAGCCGCATCAAGAAGTTGTTCAAGAAGTGGTCTACGATAATAGTCTCGACATGCGCCCTCCCGATAGGCAGCACATCGCCGACATGGCGCTAGCTAGACAAATCAGCATTGAAGACGCTCCCGGCGCGCATCGCATCGCTGGCCCGGGAGTCCGCACTATTACCAACTCAGAAGCAGCAGGCCACGAAGAAGACGTTGGCGTTGGTGGTGCATTCCTATCCAATCTAGGCGTTGGCGCCTTTCACGCTTTTCCGATGACCTCCTCGATGCTGCATTCCAATGTTGGGCATTTGCCTCCCAATATAGACATCATTGCGGAAGCCACGCTTGTCGAGCAAGATGAGGAGGGGGGCGCAAATAACAATAACGACAGCCGCCATTCGCAGGCCCCATGCGAACGCTCCTCCAACCACCCCGGCGATCCTCCAGAAGGTAACGCTGCAGGAGTCAAGGGAGGCGGCGATAACGAACAATCCGTCATTCAGGCCGAAAAGCTCGACAACATGTCCATCTACATCTGCGGCAGATATTTTCGCTTCAAACTATGGCATGGGTTTCTGCTCGCTGCCATGCTGCTTGCGATCATCGCCATACCCATTATCGTCACGAAAAATAATGACGGGGATCCGCCGCCCATTGATTGGACGCGGGAGCTGATCGAATCGATAGTTTCTCCCTCGGTATCGGATCCGGCCTTTCTTACGATATTACCCGAGAGTCCTCAATCGTTAGCGGTTGAATGGCTAACCAATGGAGGAGCCGATATAATCACCGGTCCCTCGGTAGCATCCGTCGAATGGCGGGTACGACAACGCTACGTACTAGCAGTGCTATACTATTCTACCAACGGACCGGAGTGGAAGAATCAATATGGGTATTTGAATAACGAGCAGCACGAGTGCGATTGGGCCGGGGGAGCCATGTTGAATAATGGTTGGAAGAGTACCGATTGCGTGGAGGTCGAAGAGGATAGACGAGAGGTCACGCTGATCAATCTTTGTGAGTTCGAAGCATGGTGGAATGAATTGTTTGTTTGCTTGTTTTCTTTTGGAGATTTGTACTTTTTGATCAATGAGATGGTACCTATTTTACATCTCCCAGGTGATTTTACTCATCTGTTTCCTTCTATCACGCATTAAAATACAGGGCAAAATAATCTTCGAGGTACCATACCAAGAGAATTGGGCAGTTTGAACTTAACTGCCATCGACTTTCTAACGAACAAGTTGGAGGGTACCGTACCAGAGGAGATCTATGCGATGAAGGATTTGAACTACTTGAATTTTGGATACAACAAGCTCACTGGGACAGTAGCTTCAGAGCTGGGAAGTTTGGATAAGCTCAGTGAGTAGAGATTCAAACTGTCAATGTTATGTTTTTCACGCTCTCTTTTAAGAGAGTAGCCTGTATTCATCACTCAATCTCACTCTTGAAGGGTTTCCATAACTAACATGCAAAACAATTTCATCATCAATCATAGCCTACCTCATGCTGGACAACAACGATCTCACCGGAACCATACCACCGGAACTCGGGAATCTAACCCAACTCTACGGTTGGCTCTCCCTCGAGGGCAACCAGCTCACCGGCACCGTACCCTCAAGCTTTGCGCAATTTACGAATGCTGCGTGGATTTATCTCAATTATAATAAGCTCACTGGTAGTGCGGAATTCATGTGCGAGGCATTACGGCCCACGGAGGCTCCGGGCGGGGTGTATGCAAATGAATCGAGTGCACTTTCAGAGCTTTGGGTGGACGTTGGCGAGGTGGAGTGCAGCTGTTGTAATTGCTGTCCGTTTGTGGAGGAGGATGAAGAAGGCGGTGTTTGAAGGAGGCGGCGGATATTAGATCTTATAGGCTCGCATGCGGGCCCAGTCTTTGCATGCAGGACATAGGAACGCATGCAATTTTCTTTTCTCTGTGCAGATATCTCATGGTCCTGGGTCAAGCTGCAGATAAATCAAGGCATTTATTCATGTTTCAAGCCCACAACAGCAAACAGCAAACCCTAGAGACTCCAGAAAGTCTTCGAATTTTCATGAAATCAACAAGACTGCAGAAGAGAGACATCATTATTTCCATCACCATGAATATAACATAACAAGCCAGAATAGATTAAACTGCGTACTTGCGTCAGGTATATTTGTTCGATTTGCTGTAGAGACTTCCCTCCGTATCAAGCCATCGTGATGTTGATTTCCATGTCTTAGAGAGATTCCTCAGGAAAGGAAGCTCAAGTAAGCAAGGCTCAGTCTGTTTTCTTTCAGATTTTGATCCTGATCTTGAGTAGAAGATGCCGAATTTTTCGTTCTGAATCGTGGACGCGAGCACTCTAGGTAGACGGCAAGAGGTATCGTACCATATTTTTTATGTGGTGGTACGGCTGGTTACCATAGTATGTAGCACGACTCAAACCTGAACGAAGCACGGGAATACAAAAAACGAAGCCACCGAGATTTTTTGGTTCCAGAAAGCATCCCAATGGCTTTAGGAGGCTTTACGTGGTACAGTGACTTTGAACACAAGCTACGTCGATCTAGTACCTATCTAGTGAAGGACACATACAGAGGATATCGGGGATATGGTTTTTGATATGTTTCATTCATCTATTCATAACATGTAAGAACATTGCACCAACATTATTTTTACAGTCATTTCCATAATAAAGAAATTGATGTGCTGAATATAATGGAAGCGAGTGATATCGTACAACATTTAGCCGGGCCTCTTGATGGAGATGGCAACCAAACCGTCTCACGGGATACTGCCACGACACCTCAAATGCAAGACCTGTGTATGCCTATGCATCTTCCAACATTCAAGCCTGCCGAGGGCTGTAACAACTCTTCCGACTTTATTGTTCGATGCTTCATAGCTCGGCTGCGAAGTGGGATCACCGTGGTAAAGCATGGAAGATCAAAATGGGGCAAATCTCGGTTACGAGTCCTGCATCTCCACCACGATGGGCTCTCTCTAACATGGAAGCCAGCCCAAAGTGAACCCTCCTCGGGCAAGCGTCCACCAAGACTTGATTTAGCTTCTTGCCAAGAGGTACGACACGCTTGGACTCGTGATCCGGGTACGATGCTAGCCGGCACACCCATACTTCGCCAAAAGTGCGAGGCGGTCAATGCCCACAAGAGTTTTGCACTCATATTCCCTGGTCGTACTGTGGATGTTACTGCCATAACAGCCGATCAGTGCAAAGTACTGATGGATGGGTTTAGCGCCGTTTGTTTCAGATTGAAAACTGCTCATAATGCGCCGGGTTCATATGCAGCGTGGTTGAGGGGGCAGGATGACGATCGCACCACGGCAAGTGTGACACTGACAAATGCAAGCTGTTGAAATGTGGCTTCTTAGCAAGATCTTAATACCAAAATATAATGAAGTACTGACAAAGTATATGCTGACGAGATGATTTTGTGCTGATCCTATACTTCTAGCCCTGTCCCATGTTCTTCGGTGCTCATACAAAAGCACGCATTTTAATTTGTGATGGCTTGTACTGTTACTGTTACACCCCCTTTGTTTTTGGTGATGAAAATAATGAGAGCCTGTCCATACATCATTTCTGTAGAACAGTAAACCATAAACCATGCCTTTTTAAAACCGTATGGTTATGGGTTTTGCAAGCCTCCAACGAGATGTCTGTCCATACATCTTTTCCCTTCAACTGCAAAACCCACAACCGTATCACGATTCATGAATCACGGTACCTAGTATTGTAGTTCGGATGCAAAAGTCACGGGAGGGGCAAACTATCGATGGTAATATCATACTCTTTGGATTGTCTCTCTCGCCGCCGCCGATGACCTTCCCGCCGTTCCGGGGGGCATCGATGATCCTTCGTCGTCGACGCCCCGGCGATGGCGTCGTTCCGCTTCGCATTCCTCGCCTACCCCTCGAGCGCCATTTTGAGAAAGTCGTCCCGCCCCGGGCTCGGTCCTTTGCCGCCAAACTCCACGGGCGACTTCTCGGCATCCGTACTCTCCATCAACGGCTTCTTCGGCGCCGACACGGCCGGGCGGAGGCGATTGGCGGATGGGTGGGTACCTACGATGGGCTCGTGCCGCTCGGCTTTCGTTAGGCCGAGGTAGGCGTCCGACGAGGACGGGTCGGTCGGCCGGCCTTGTCGGTCACGGAGGAGGAGCGCCNAAGGTAGCTAATATCTGCGTTTGTCGCGACGTACGACGTACGACGTACGACGCATCACACATCAAAACAATATCAAATAAAAATCGGAGAGATAGAAAGCATGTGAATGGATTGGTACAGTGGTTACCAATCCATAGGTTTTGCTGTGCCCCCTGGTACAATCCCCAGTTCGGGTAACACTTTCGAGTGTTGTTCGAATCCGGGTCGCAACACTGTTGTCGTGAGCTAGACACAAAGTCAAGGCACACGTTTTGATCTCACACGACGTACAACGACACGTTGCGTGTTGTGTGCCTTGTCGATCGTCGTGTCCTGTACGTAGGAACTAGTACTCATTGGGCGTTTTTTTTTTGTTTCTTTCCCGCCAGGAAGCTTATACCCCCATTCCTGTTAAGTGAAAAGGTGACTTATAACCTCTACCTATAGTTTAGAGTTGATCAAGAATGACTTTGCCAGTATCCGTGATGGATTTCAATTTGTCCATGAAGTTTCAAAGAACAATCTCAACTTGAAGACACAATATGGAATGACAATCCAATCAGTAACATGGATGATGCAACCATTCTCCTTGACGCTGTATATTGCCTCCGGTCCCTTGAGTACGTTGACTTGGAAGGGTCTTTTGACAGTGAATTAAATGGTTACGACATTCTATGCTCGTTGCTCACTGGAGGCCTGAAACTATCAACGATCAGTCTCAAGAGGTGCAATGTTAGGGCGATGGGAAGATCTGACATATCAGACTTCTTAACAACAAATCCTTGCCTGAAACAGCTCAATCTACAAGACAACCATCTCAATGATGATTATGCCATATCAATTGCAAATGCCCTCCGTCAAAACAAAAATCTCAAAAACCTTCATTTAGGCAGTAATGATATATCAAAAATAGGCGAGGACGCTCTACTCGGTGCCATCTTCAACTCATCAACCCTGAACTCAGCCGCCAATTCTAACCATTCATGCCATATCAATGGACTTGGGTTTCAATACTCCTTCAACAACAATGGAAACATGTTTGAAAAGTCGAAAATAAGGAAAGAAAGCAAAATCTACCATGTCTTGTCTTCCAGGCATGGGGAAGGGACCAATGTTTATTTTCTTGATTCTGAGTTAGGGGGTGATTCTCTTCGTATCACCTCTCAAGTATTGGCACGTGTGAGCCATTGTTCAGAGGCAGGTTTCAAGATGGACAAATTCTTCTGGAAGATTGATAATTCCATCGAACCACTTGCGATTATGTATGAAATAATCAGAGGCTGGAAGATTCCAGAGCTTTATGAGAAATCGCTACTTCTGCATAATACCGTGGCAACAGGGTTCAGGATGATTGAAGGCATGGAATTTCAATGTTAGTGTCTGTATATTATAATTCATCTCCTGCATTTGAAGATATCGGCTTGATTACTGTAGCCAAAATACCATGATCACTAGGAAACTGCATTGTCGGAAATGCTGCATTTTCCACATACTCCTTTTCGCCAGTATTGTCTTTCCACATGCTCTCAACCTCGAAATCAGCATTCCCAAAAAGAATAAAGTCCTTGGGGTTGACATCCCCATTGGCTCGCTTGTCTGACTTCTTGCACGCCTTGTTCAATTGAGGCTGCAAATATGTCCTGGAGTTGAACGTAGTATAATTCTTTGGGTCCGGGACATCCCCCCAGCAAGAAGTTAGCCCGTGCGCAACGTAGCATTTGCCAAACTCCAATACATCCTGCTGCTTTCCGGGCTTGGCTTTCTCGTACGTATTCGCATCCAGACCAAACAAAAGCTTGTGCTCCTTAAGAGTTTTGTCAGAAGCCATGGCTTTGACAATAGCAGCGAGCACTGGCTTGGTTGCCAACCCATTAGTATCACCGTGAAAGGAAGCTACAACGAATGGAATTCCATCCTTATCAGTTGTAGTAATGGCCAAAATATCCCCTTTGGCGATCGGCACCTTGACACCCTCCTCAAACGAACTCTCGACCAACGGTGTGATTTCGGTGTTAGACCCATCGGGGAAGGTTTCCTTTCGCAGAAAGATGACAGAATTCTGATCGCGGACCGCATCCATATTTTCAGGTGAAACGACCCAAAATGTCTGGTCCAACTTGGAACGAGCCTTAGCTTGGTCGATGAACGCAGCAGAAACCTCTTGCAGGGTAATAATGTCCGAATTGATGTAGGTGTTGGATTCGAGTATGTCCAGAGTTTTGGGTACCTTCTTCTTATTAAGATTTTCGACCATGGCTCGTTTGAGAGGCTGCCAATCAGCGGGCGAGACCGAATTCATAATATGAACGAGGATCGCATCAAAGATGGCTCCGCACATGGTTTGCAGTGGCAGGGATACTTTCTCTTCCTCCTCTGTGATATCCGGGTACTTTGCTTTTTTGATAGGTTGGAGCAATTGGTACGGAACTTTCTTCTCCACCCCCTTCTTCGTCTTGATCTCCAGAGCGTTATCGAACATGAACTCCTCCCATGAAGACCACCATTGATCGATCGTATCCAAATCTCCGCCATACATGTTGATAACAGTGGGCCTGCAGACCGGCTCGTCCAAGCCAGCAACGTTAATTGTATTGGTAATCCTATCCGGCATGGAAGCGAGCCTCTTGCTCCCCAACAGAGAGTCCTTCATGAATCCGGAAATGATCTTACGATTCCTGAAATCCTCCTCCCAATATCCGCGGACGCTGGGCCACCCGCAGCCGATCATGCGATTTTCGAGCTTGTCGAACATGTCGTCGGCGAACACCTCCGAGACGCTCACGTCTCTCTCGCCGGGAGATTCGAGGAAGGTCTCGACGTCGCTCATTAGCTTTTCGTAGCCGGGATTTTCGTTGTATGTGATCCAATATTCAAAGGGGTTGTTGTTTATGGCTGCGACTGCGTATAGCCGAGCGTTGAGGGGTTATCATTGATCATGTTAGTTGTTGTCGCGGAGAATAGATACGAGGAAGAGGTAAGTTGATGTGTGGATGTTGCGAAGCACCGAGGACCGAACATTCTGGACATGATACACTCACTATTCCATGTCGCAATTTGTAGCTTCCGCCCGGAGGCCACCATTGCTGCGATTCCCTTCATGATTCTTCCGCTGCGATTCTAATATAATATCTGCCTTTACTGCGTATTACTGTGGCGGGTGTTTTGTTACTCCTGCTTTATCGTACTCTAGAGGACAGCGGACGGATGGATCTTTCTCATTATGAAAGATCTTTGCATGCCGAGATAACTTGATTGGCACACATGATCGGCATTAGATTCAATTATGGCGGGAAAAGAACGTACTGTTCCTACGATAAGATACGACCAAAAAGGAGTTCCATACCACTTCGAGCTGATGGTTTGGCTTTTCTTGTTTTGATGGCTCAACTCATCTCGCTCAGCTCACCTCACTCATCAGCCACCACCCATCGCCATCGTTCACTTGTATTCTTCACTTCACCTTCACCACTACGATACCTTCATTCATTCGGTCAACAAAGTCAACACCATTCCATTCCTTCCTCAACTCAACCAATGAGAAAAGATCTTCTGATAAGGGTGAACATCATGTCTCATCTTCTCCTTCATGCCACCACATCGGTTGCGACAAGGACCGCGTTCGTGCAAGGATTGCCTTCCGCTCGGCGTGCAATCGGCCTACTGAATGGCCGGGATCTATGCCATCGATCCATCATTCAACCTGTTGGTTCGTGTAAGCCAATCACCCATCATTTCACCACCCTCCAAAGTGCCGATGCATCGGTCGAAGACTCCGAATCGAGCGCTCAACAAACCAAACAAAAATCACGCAAACAGCGACAGCGCAAAAGCAAAGCAGTAAACCTCCAACGCGTCGACAAAGTCCTAGCCCACAGAGGCGTCGGCACGAGATCCCAAACCTTCCAATTCGCCAAATCGAAACGCATCGCCTTCGCCTCGACCCCCGACGCGCCCTTCGACGAACGCACGCGCATCCGCGGTCCCAAGGATAAGGTGCCCTTCGACGCGAACATCTTCCTCGACGGAACCCTCCTCCCCGGCCCGGCGCCTTTGTTGCTCGCGTACAACAAGCCGAAGTACGTGCTGTCGGTCATGGAAGACGATAAGAAGTACGCGGATCAGGAACGGAAGCATTTGGGGCAGGTGTTGGAACCGCGATTCGTCAAGTCGGGGATGCATCCGGTGGGGAGGTTGGATTACGATACGACCGGATTGATATTATTTTCCTTGGACGGCCAGTTGACCCAACGGTTGTTGCATCCGAGGAGGGGGGTGGAGAAGGAGTATTTGGCGACGGTGCAGGGCATTCCGGAGGAGGGGGAGTTGAGAGAGAAACTTTCCGGCGGGGTCGAAACTGCGGCGGGCGTACACAAAGCCAAATTAGTTGCGGTGGATCCATCCGATGGTCCCACGGACGGCGATGAATTATTCGACAGCATGCTGGCGGAAGACGACGATAACAAGGAGGACATTGATCTTGACTACTCGGGAAAATATTCCGATGTCCGGCTAATAGTCAGCGAAGGCAAGCATAGAATGGTCCGACGCATGTTGGCAAACTGTGGACATCCGGTGGCAGAGCTGAGGAGATTGCGACACGGCGAGATCCAGCTAGGAGACTTGAAAGAGGGTGAGTTCCGGGAGGCGACGGAGGAAGAGTTGGAATGGGCGAGGTCGTTGATAAATTAGTGGGGGCGAGATTATGGAGTAGGTACTGGTGATGCATTATTGCACTATTCAGTTCTTTGCGCTCGTATTGAATACATAGGTATATTATGAAGAGATAAGTGAGTGGCCAAAAAGATGTAGATATCTCATATCTCTGGTTTAGTTCACAGTCATCAAATTATTGATATTCGATGCATGGCAAGATTTAGGTTTTCAATGATGAAGTTAATTCGAAAGCCGTAGTTGTCTACGGCTTAGTTAATAAGGCAATAACGTATCCGTTGCGGTTCTCTCTCCTAGAACTAATGGGAGTATTTTACTTTACAATGTTAGCATTGATTAGAATATTGAGATGACGTTGCGTTTGAACTTGTGCAATCGAGGCTCCAAAATGCATGTCATATAATGTGGACACTCTAGACTGTGTGTTGCCAAAGTATCCTGTGATATCCGTGATATGTTTTTGCGTTCCCGATTGAGGCTTGATTGAGGGCATGCACGTTGATGCACGTCCACGACCTTTTCTTTGCTTGTGGAGGGCATGTTCGATGTATGTCCGTCCAAGACCAAGCATACCTACCTATGCATGCATGCCCACACCAGCAACGACAGGCAGGCAGGATCCACAACGAATCATGGAGAAAGGATCGGATTGATGCTAAATGGGGTACGGAGCTCATTGGTATTTCCAACTGCCCCTTCGGCACTGTGCATGATCGGCATACAGGTCATGAAGTGAAATTTAGGGATGGTTGGAACAATAACTGGAACTGGTTTGAAGACATCGCGGAAAGGGCCAAGGAATGTATATTGGTCTCTTGGCTGATTTCATGATGGACTATCAGCACGGGTACAGCCTGATCAGTTACAAAACTGGGATGGAGAAAATGCCCTCCTGCCCGCGCACCTTTGTGTCGCCACCCACTCTCACCGTTGGTCCCTACCGTGGGTCTCTTCTGTCTGGTGGGTCAGATACTCGTGTAGATAAACAGACGACTTGGGACCAATGCAACGGGAAAGTTACTGCCATCACGGTGAGATCATACAACTCTGTTGACGGCATGCAGATTCATTATTCTGATGGAAAAGGATATATTACAGGCAACAAGTGTGGTGGTTCCGAGAACCATATTGAGTTAAAAAGAACGGGCAAGCCCTTAAGGGTTACAGGCTTCAAGTTTGGCTTCAGTCATGACATACTCACACATGTAGAATTCATAATGCGAAAAGAGCATAAATTCAAGAGATACTTCCATACAGGGGATTGGGTTCCATGGGGCGAGCAAAATTTTGTCACGGGCAAGCAAGGAAACCGAGGAAGGTGGAACACCACAAAAGCCGCCAAGGAACTTGGACCTGATTGGGAACTCATCAACATAAAGATAGGTGAGGGTCGTGGACCAAGTTCAACTGGTGGAGTTGGCGAGGTGAGTCTGAAGTTCAAGTACAACCCAATTGTGCTGGAAGATAAATGATTCGACAAAGAACTCCTTACAATACCAATGATTAACTAAATAGATACATGAGTTGATTAGCAAGCCTAAACATCTGATTCGCTAGTTTTCCAAAGCACTCCGATTGGCTGGGACAGGACTGGAGAAATGACAACAGGTAAGGTATCGGGCATGTTCTTGCTTGACTTGGTCCACGCACATGCTCGATTCGTCATCACCTATATGGTATGACCAAAACTAAAGGTTTCATAGTGACAGCAATTAAACCAATTTCAATTGTGTGTATGAGAAAGCAGAATGTAGAAGTAGGTAAATGGGTTACTCGTGTTGCCTATATCCCCTGCCTCTATCAATTATGCAAAGTTTGTGCCTTTCTTGGAGTATCCAGTCGATGTAGTAACCAAGATCAACAGGAAAGTCTAATGTGCCCCAGCGCTCGAGCCTCTTCTTATTTGATATTGAACTGCAGATTGGTCAAGTCCACAGTCCACGCTATGGCCGGGATTTCACTGAAATAAACGTCAAATATTTGTGCCAGGCACACGTATGTAGCTCTAATCGGATATCTTTCAGGTTTCAGGGCTTGAACTTTGTTGTACTGAGAGCACAAGACGGAGTGTTCGGAAGATACAGAGTGAGGGTTGAGTTGGATCCGTACACATTGCCACTTTGACGACACACACCAAAAGTATCTAAAAAGGTTATCAACTGATCATGTGGCTGATTTCACTGTTATGGTCATATCAGGTGTGGGTAAACCTGTCAGAGATCACTGAAAGGTAATGTTGCCACTTGTTCATTTGTTCAGATCAATCTAGTCCATACAATTGGGTCCTTGCAATGCTTGCATTTCATACAAAGTGCAATGATTGCATTCATACAAACAAGCAGTATGATTTCAGTGAGCAGGTAGGAAGGAACATATTGAAGCAACCTTGCTCAAATCTCTAGCTACATATATAATTGTTGTTGGATGCCTGCATTTGTACAAGATTCCTGTCACCCGTACATTGCAATATGATTTATCAGGCCTCCACTTCAACGAAGCCGTTGACCGGCCACATCAATTTCCGTCGTCCGCTCCCGGCCTCCTCGCCCCTCGCAACAACCAGCTCGGTATGTTCCGCAAATTCTCCGAGCGGCACCTCGTTCCGATCGGCCGACAGGAATAACTTGGCCCTCTCGCCGCTGATGACCTTCCCGCCGTTCCAGAGGGCATCGTCCTTCGTCGTCGACACCCCGGCAGTGGCGTCGTTCTGTTTCGCATTCCTCGCGGCGCCCCTACCCTTTTTCGTCCGTCCCGACGCAGAAGACTCGGCCTCGTACCTCTCAAGTGCCATTTTGAGAAAGTCGTCCCGCCCCAAGCTCGGTCCTTTACCGCCAAACTCCACGGGCAACTTATTGGCATCTATCCTCTCCATCAACAGCTTCGACTCCGACCCCGCAGGCACCACCACGAACTTCTCGGCTGTTTCCTTGTCCACCATCAGCGAAAACACCTTCATGAAAGCGCGAAAGCTGAACGGCGCGTGCACAAAGTAAACCCTCTCCATAAAATCCGGGTAGTACTCAGTCAGCTGCCTCAGCGCCTCCCGCAGGACGGGCAGTCCCGGATCAATGCCCGCGTGATGCTCCAGATGCGGTAACACCCCCGGGATCTTCCGCGCCCCGCCCTTGCTCTTATCCTTCCATCCGCTCATCGTCAGCCCGTCCACAAACAGCCTCCCCGCATTGCTCCAGAACCGCGGCCGCGAATCGACCGCATCGTACAAATCCGGCGCCGACTTCTTGTCCATGGCGCAGTCCAATATGTATATTCCGCGCCGCTGTCCCTTGTCGAGGCGGAGCGACGACGCCATGCGCTCGAACACGAACATGGCCGCGCGGAGGTGATTGGCGGGTACGATGGGCTCGTGCTGCTCGGCGTCCTCGGCCATCATTAGGCCGAGGCGTCCGACGAGGACGGGTTGGTCGGCCTTGTCGGTCACGCCTGCGTCGGCGAGGTACATGCATGCGCCTGGGTTGGTGTCGTGCAACTGATATTTGTGATGATTGTTTGATTTTTCGATATCGCGTATTGAACATGTTGGATATGTTGTGTCAGTGGGATTGTTTGATCGAACGTGATTGTTGTATGGTGTTGATGTCGTATTGAATATTGAATATACGTCAGTGGAATTTGATTGCGCAGCATATACAGTATACAGGCACCCCCTTCTCTCAGCCAACAAAACGTACCATCAACTTCCTCGCCATGCCAGGAGCATGCATCGAAAGCACATCATACTCCTTCCGATACTTCAACGTCGCCTTGATCCTACCAAACGCCACCTCCGCAACCCTTTTCGCATCCCCCCGCTCCTTCTTGTACAACGAAGCGCGAGCCGCCCTCACATATCGTATTAGCGTCATCTCCACGTCGTGCGCCGCCACCCCCGCCGCCTCGTGCGTGCCGAAGATGGGATCCTCGGGAAATATCCCGCCTTCGTCACCGCCCTTTTTTCGGAGGGATTCGAACATGGGGAGGAGGAGCGCCAGGGGTTCCTCGAGGCCGCGGACTTCTTCGGCGAGGGCGGCGGATGCGAGGGCGGAAGTTGCGGCCAATGACGGCTAGCTCCGCGTCATTACTTATTGGAATTGGACAACGACGATGAGGTGATGAGAGGGTGATGAGGTGATGAGGTCGTCGTCGTCGTCGGAGCAACCTACCGGTGGAATAGTTTAGGGGGTCAGCCCGCAAATTAGGTTGCGAGGAGCCTCACAACTAAAAGCCACGTAGGAATAGTATTTTTCTACGGAGAATTTTCTCAATTTCCACGATCAACTACAGCGGGCATCATAATAATGGGCAAATATCGTAATTTCTTGACACACACGTCGTTGTTGTTGTTGAAGGTTGTTGATTGGAGCAAGGTAGGAAGAAGCACAATCTGAATTTTAGCTTTAGCGGAATCAAGTTGTGCGCTACTACGTTTGATCAATTCGGCGTAGTGACAGTTGTTGTAGCGAGTGACCTACCCATCCATCGCTCGGAACTTGGGAGTACAATATCGATAATATCATCTTGGACCATGAGCAGTGCTAACCAAATTATTGCCGACGCCGACGCCGACACTGGCGTCGTCGTCGCCGGCGGTGCATCAGTCGACGAACCCTCACCATCATCACCATCTGATGACGATGACGATGACGCAGACAACAACAATGCGAACAGCAGCAGCAGCAGCAGCAGCAGTGTCAATGCTAAGACGATATTATTGGCTACTAATCTTGCTCAATCGTTTCCTGCCAGGGTTGCCTCGTGTCGTCGGTTGATGTCTCCTCCTCGTCAGCTCCAGAAATGGGGCGAAGAGCAGATACTTCCGCATACCAACTGGTGAGTTTCGAAAACAAACCACGCATCAAAAATTCATAATAATAATATTTATCCCCAGCCATATCTTCCATTACATTTCCATTCATGCTATTATTTGCATTATCACTTTCGTTTTCTTATTTATTATACTTACTTACTACCTACCTCCTTATATAATGCAGGGGAGATTTATTTTTTGATCTGTTTTATGTTGCAGCAGCATACAATTTATCCTACATTATTCTGACGGATCCATCCAATGAAGGGGTAAGCAAGGAAGGTGCTTCGTTTTACAACGTGAGAATTACCGTGACCCACGTGTGCAGTTTGCTAACTTACACCTGCCTTTCATCTCGGGTTGGGATACAATGTCATCATCATCGTCATCATCATCATCACCATGACACCGCAGATCCTCTACTTCCTCGCACTAATGGGTCCAATAATGATAGAATGGTTCATCCGAATGAACTACGACGCCCGCTACAACTCCTCCGACGACCCGATCCATCGT
>JALLAS010000356.1:0-14072 GCA_036939415.1 Detonula confervacea | reverse complement strand
ACATGACGTTGACATGACGTTGACATGACGTTGACATGACGTTGACATGACGTTGCCGCGACGTTGCCGCGACGTTGCCGCGACGTTGACGTGACTTAAAAAATTGATCGTGGATGCAAAAAAAAATCTACTTACATACATACCGTACGGTACGTATCAATCTAGGATCTTGCAGTATGTACTCCTACACAACGTATCGTATCGTACAATACAACCTCGTACAACTATCAAAAGCAAGGAAAACGGAAAACCAACTTATCGTATGGTGGTACCCCTGCCCACAATTTCTAAATGGTCTTCGACAATAGAAACGGGGGCAACGGTTCATCTATTGCTGCTGTGCCCGTCGACTACCTCCTCCTAATCTTCACCCTCGCGCTGATCCTCGCTCCGGCATTAAAAGTAATGATCATGGGCAACAATGCTACTGACGACGCTGACGCTGACGCTGACGCTGACGCCACGAACGACACCAACAAAACAACGGTTACTGCTGCTGCTCCATCGATTATGCCAATCCTTTTGCGAGTAACCCTCAGCAGTAGCAGCAGCAGCAACACCAAAGACAAAGACAACGCCAACGCCGACGATGACGCCGACGATGACGCCGCCTCCTCCCTCGAAGATTCGCTAGGGCTGCGCCTCAAACTCTCCGACGAGCACGAAGGCGCCATTGTCATTTATCACATTGCTCCTGGCGAATCGTCGTCGTGTTGCAGTAGTACTAGTACTAGTAGTATTAGTAGTACTAGCGACTTGAAGTTGAAAGTGGGATGCGAAATATTGGCGGTGAACGATCATAGAGTGAAACAGTTGGGAGGGGTTGGCAGGGTGGTGGATGTGCTGAGATATTACGCGGCCAAGCATGGCAAGGTGAGCTTTTTGTTTGGCCTTTTGGTGTATTTTTGGTGAGTTAGTATAGGTTAGTATGTTGAGTTGAGAATTGGTGGTGGTGTTGGTGGTGTTGGTGGTGGTGGCGGGCAGTGTTGGTGGTGGCAATTAATATCTAATATTGATACTCGGAAAATGTGACTTGCTGGCTGGTTGGTTAGTTCATTTTTTTATTAGTGAGTGAGCCAGAGACATGCTTTTCGGAGGACTGCCAAGTTTGCCTAATTTTGAAAAAGGGCGTTCGTTGTTCACTTGACCATTTTCCTCAATCATATCGATGAACGCTGTTTGCATTTTTTGCATTGTACAATGTCGTAGGGCATTGTTATTCGAATTAGGATGAAACCATTATTCCCTGCCCGAGTAGAAATTAAAATGGCCATGCAATTTTTTCTTACATCTTGGGATGTTTCATCCGAGTTTTGGATTAACTTTCTGGCATGACTCGTGGGATATTTATCCTGGTCAGGAAAGCTGTCATCCCGCAGATAGTAGTAGACCAGATACTAGGTTCCGAATTCACCCAATAATATGGATGGTATTCTGCATAATGGCTGGTGTTGCAGTTTACTTGGCGTGCGCCAGCTTTGAACTTGAGATCGTATGTTTTCGATGTATTCACGAAAGCTGTCCTGCGATTAGTATTGTATGCCATGATCTCTAGTTTCTGCATCCAATCCAAATGGATAATAGTACATAACTTGTACTTCACAAATCAGGGAGAGATGAAGAGTTCATGGAATTGATATTGTATTTTCATCCCAAGGGGGGGCATTCTGTCTCAACTATGTAGTCCGAGAGAAAAATGACATCATAATTGAACCATTATTATGATACACTTTCATCCAAATCATAAAAAAAACACACACTTGCACTAGTTTGGTGGCAAATAATCAAGTCGGACTTTGGAAATATTTTCGTTCAAGGAACTGCTTTTTTGTTTTTGCATTTTGCTAAGCCAGATCAAGGCCATATTGAATGAATGTGGAGACGTCATATCATAGCATTTTCCTAGCTAGTCGGAGGGTTAATGAGCGAGCTTATCGAGTCACAATCTCATGGAAATGTGTTTAATTCTGTGATTGACATATTTGCCAACATTGTTTCAATCTATCACTAACTTTTGCACTCTTGACATACATACCCATGACTCACAAAATACACACAAGGTGAACATCCTCGCCTCCTACGGGCATAGGCCACGTGGATCCATGTATATAGTTGCAAAGAATAGCAACAAACCAAATGCTCAAAGCAGCAACACAGATCCTTTCTCGGGTACCGGTACTATTATCAACGGGCTCGAGCTAGAAGAAACTGCCGGGGGCCGAGTACGCGTACTAAGCGCCGAAAATGCCTCCATTGGCTGCTTTTCCGGATTGCGTCTCAACAAAGGAGATTGCATCTATACCATCAACGGCACGCCCGTCAAATCCATCATCGAGGCCAGAGGAGTGCTCAAGGACGCCGCCGACGAAAATCATGTCATGATTCCAATCTTGACGTACAATGTCTTTCGGAGGTTGAGGACCACGGTAATGTCGACACAGATGCTGGTGGGAACGGCGGGGAAGAGTTGGAATTCGATGCAGGAGCGACGGAAGTCAGTTAATATCGAGGATGTGTACAATGTTCAGGAGAAGGTGAGATGCGGTGATATTGCCATGTTGTAAAATTGCCCTTCACCATTCGCGTCTCAACTCGATTTTGAACATCTTTCATGATGAAATCTGTCCCACAAAATATGCAGTTGGGAGAGGGGGCATTCGCAGTGGTCAAAAAGGCGACCCATAAGATGACTGGGAAAGTTTACGCCCTCAAAATTGTCAATCGAGCGAGTTTGAACAGTGATATGGAATCTTCATTGAAGGAGGAAATATCTGTATTGAGGGAGCTCAATAATGACCATATTATGAAATTGGACAATGGTGAGTGCTGGGGGCTTGAGATTAGTGTGTTGTGCTGTTTTGCTAATATATGCAATATATGTTTGTATAGATGCAGTTTAATATTAGTACTATCTCATCAACATGCTGTATCATTTTGTCAAAATACATGCTCTCTGATGGTTTGTTTGTACATAAAAATCGAATTCCTCCTGATCTTACCAACGAATCACCTCAAATGAACTAGTGGTTGTTACCATCCATCACTATTACCTCGTGGCGGAATATCTCGAAGGTGGAGAGCTGTTTGATCGCATTGTTGACAAAAGCTCATATACCGAGTCAGAGGCGCGGGATACATGCAAAATCTTGTTTGGAGCGCTGAGCTACATGAATTCTAAGGGAATCGTTCATCGAGATCTCAAACCGGAGAACTTGCTGTTGCAATTCAAGAATAGCGACTCCGAAATCAAAATTGCCGACTTTGGCTTTGCCAAGAAGGCCACGGGCGATCATTCCCTAAGCACCATGTGTGGCACTCCGGGATACGTAGCGCCGGAGATCTTGAGGAAGGAAAAGTACGGAACCAAGGCCGACATGTGGAGCATGGGCTGTATCATTTTTATCATGCTGGGAGGCTACCCTCCATTTTATGCTGATAGTCCGGGACAACTGCTTCGTTTGTCAAGGATTGGCAAATTTGAGTTTGATCCGGATTATTGGGAAGATATTTCTGATGGGGCCAAGGACTTGATTAGTTTTCTACTAGTGACGGACCCCGCCAAACGTTCGTCTGCAGATGACATTCTTTCTCATTCGTGAGTACCATATTTGCCTTTCGACCTAATTTGCGGCTCGCATTATTTGCCATGGGGTTTTGAAGATATGGCCCTACTAATATGTGCTTGTATTTCCTTTTGTACATCTGAAATCATTATATCAGGTGGATGAGACAAGATGGACAAGATCTGCTGAAAATGAGTCTTTCCAAGACACAAGCAGAACTGAAGAAGTACATTGCCAGAATGAGGTTTAAGAAGGCGATACATTCTGTGAGTACATCTTTTCATCGTATTGCCTCACAATTAGCTTCTATGACTACTACTATTCACCACTTTAATTTTGCACCATCCATCAGGTTCTATTCGTAACACACTTCTCAGGTGCAAATGCTGTTTTCTCTGACAGGAATAAGTGTAGAGCCGTCAAAGCGCTTGAGGAGGAATGTGCCAAATTGGACATCACCTTTTAAAAGTGCTTTATGATCATAGCAGTAACTGTGCACCAACATTTACGTTGCATAAATTCTGAACAGTCAGTCCTCCCTGGTGAGGATGGATCACAATCAGTACAAAGTAGGTATTGACATGAGATGGAATAAATGAACTGCAGGGGCGGGTAGTGGGTATCCTACGATATGGTATCGTACGAATATATTCGTCGCCTCTGGAAATGCCAAAAAAAGTATCTACCTACAAAGATAGTGTAAGAAGAGCTTGGCTTTTCATTGTTGATGTAACTGATTCCTACGTTTACATGTATCCAAATATCTTTTACATGTGAGAGCTACGTTGTGTAATTATTTGTAGGTAGTCCAACGCGCGCCCTGCCTTCTCCAACTTCCACCAACTACTCCCTACGATAACCTTATTTGTACTAACCATAATTCAACATCCACTCAAATTCTCTCTCTAAAAACATCAACCGAAATCAATCGAAGCACTGCGTGCGCTCAAGGACAGATTCCCTATTGTTGTGCTAAAGATGACATGATGGCCACATCAAACCTGCACCAATACCTTCCTCCAACACGGTCATACCGACATCAGCCAACAAGATCGTGTAATCCCATCCTATTTGTATTGGCTTTCTGCATTTCACCATCACATTGCTTCAGCACGCCCAAAAATGGACACACCATCATCAGCCGGATGCAATCCATCATCATTGAACATGGAAAAAGCAATATTGACACAACCACAATCCCCATCGGAAATATCCTGTGCAATTTTGATGGTAACATTTCAACAATATCTTATGCATCTGACTTTGTGCCGCGTCAAGAAATATCTGCGTCTGCCTACAGCAAATTCACACAGTCGCGTCACTTAGATTGTATCAATCTATTTGATGGATACGAAACAAAATTGATACAATGCAAATCACTGGATGAAAAAACAATCAATATAAGATGGGGAGCTTCATGGATACCCCCCGGATCCACTTGGTTGTACAACTTGGCAGATATGGCTGGGTGGGATGTGACACGAAAAAGTCCAGATCCAATGATGATTGCCACCTTTAGCTGGAAGTCTGTGTTTGGCATGTTTCAAAAGGCATTTGCAACTGGCAACATCACGCTCCCGGTATCCTCTGTGGAAGGCAATACAGTGGTGTCCATCGGGGAGAAGCAAGTGTTATCTGTGAAGGAATCAATAGACCTTGTGTCAGAAGCCGATAAGAATCGATTGCAAAATCGGAGAGTGGCGCAGGAATTGGCATCGTGGATTGACGTATCCCGTCGTCCGCCAGAAGAAGAGTTTGGCATTGATGCAGAGGAATGGGAAGGCATGGTCCGACAGCGGGTATTGACAGGAGTTGCAGGGGCAGGAGCGCTAGATGTAGATCCGAACGAAGATGATGCAGAGAGTGCCATCGCATTGATCATTTTTGGAGTAATTACTTTGGGTGCATTGGCGCTTTCGTTTGAATACTTTATAATGCCGGAGATTGTTGGTGGGACTGGTACAATACCGAGCAAGTGCGATGATGCGGCAATACTGGAGTTTGGGTCTGGTTATTTGTCCGAGTGTTTTGTCCCTTATGGAGATCCATTATACTAAAGGAAGAATTCACAGTGTCTGTCGGAATTTGCTGTCAATCTTAATCTCTTGGAGAAAATTGTTATATAGTGGCTGTTTTTTGTGTCCATGAGAGAGCCCATTTTTGTTGCCATGGCGACACCACTCCTCTGGTATTACATGGAGAGTAAGAAGATGTTGATGAATATGCCCCATGCATGAGGTCTGAGTGATTTTGTACAGCAGATAAGGTAAGTAATATATTCTATGTAGTTCATTTTAGATTCTGGCACTTGAAAGATGATACATCTACAGTATGATATGGGAAACAATTCTAGTTGAGGATCCTACACCCTGTGGTGAATGTTGAAGGTAATGGATGCTGGTACTGTAGAGTACTGTAGGTGGGTTTCCATGGCATTTTATTGAAGCATTGATGGCATTCGTCATCTTCCTCCTAGCTACACTCTGATCATAGATATTATTTTACCATGGCAACCATGTCCCAGCAAGCTGCCTTTCTTCAATGAGTATCATAACACTAATTACAACAAGAATGATGGCAACTGACACTGGTGATTGTAAAGAGAGGTGATATTGACGCAATATTCTTGTTGCAATTGATCTGCTATTTTAATGAGCTATAGTGTGTTAGATGTTGCCGATCGTGCGGCTTAGCTTGGATTGCCTGATCGTGATTGGCGATTCCTCGTGATGGCGCGCTCTTGCAAATAGGTTAGTTAATAGGTTTATTAACTATTAACTAACCGCGGATCTTCCTACATAGGATTAGATCATCAGATTGGTGATCAATGTACATACACCATGTGAATCAATTTCAAGGTGGTCTTGGGCTAGGTTGGGCTGACAGGATTGTGGTTAAAAATAGTTACCATACTGTGGTGGTCTCTCGATTTACCATAGTCGGTCTTACATCACTGTTCAGGTAGGTTCAGGTGGTAGTGGAGGATGTCGTAGATATCACGTGAATATGCATGGAGTCATCGCTCTGACGCAAGCGACAGAATTCCATGTTGGAGGACGTGTTAGAAGGTCACGCGAGGTCACGCGCGTAGCTCTAGGTACTCGTGATTGGAGAGCTGGGCGGGTCAGGTCAGGTTGTTCCCAGATAGATCTATTTCTATGTCGGAGAATGCGATGTTGATGATACGAGAGCAAATACGAGATGAATATCTTTCGCCTCTTGCTTTTGAGATGTATATATTGCGTGAAATTGTTTCATATTTTGACTCATATAAAAAACAATATTAATTCCGCTGTGATTAAATAAGGATAGATGTGCCAATTTCAGTAGATAACTTTCTAATATTATCTAGAGTTTTGCGTGCGACCCCTAGCGTTGTAAGCAAGGCTCGCATAGCATGCGAGGAACTTGGAACAACCTTAGTCCAACATCCAAAACGACCATGACGCATAAAATCAAAAACACGAAATTGATGATTCATTGAATGACATGTACGGCACGAAATGAATGACGGTGACGTTGTGCTTGCAATCAAATAATGGCAATGTGAGTTACGCGATAGAAGTGATTAATTGCATCGAATAGTAGGTACCTATTACCATCGCCTTACGTTGTGACGCAGCGCTTTGCAGGTGGTAGGGAGGATTGCAATAATTGCGTAACATGTTTCACTTATTCGTTTTCATTGATTTGTGTGCCTTCAACACACACCACGATATCGTACTCATCACCAATACCATTACCTTCACTCACTTTGTTGCAAAACCATCCTCTCCATTTGCTACACTCTCAAGAAATAAAGTAACCTCATAGGCACAGAGACATCATTGCTGTCATCCACAAATACAATCCATCTTGCAATAAATTTGCAACAGTTGAATATTTCTTGCACAATACCTTCAGCCTGGCAGTTACAATACAATACCAAGATGGTGATACTTCATACACCTTTCACAAATTGCCTTACAGCCACAATAATATGCTTCAGCCATATCGCTCATGGACTCATTTCTGTTCCAAATCCCATGGTCCACAATAGATGGTCAGTTGGAGTTCCTATCGTCACAAGAAAACTATCATATTATGGCAAACATTACGAAAAATCGAAACCTCCTATTTTGGGAATGCAAAATGAAGGAGGTGATAATGATGCAGATGGAAACAACAAAAGCTCCGATGAAGCATTGCCTTCCATTCAACAAGCAGTCACACCAATTATGCAATCAAAACAAAGCATCAACAACGAAAACAATAATCAATCTCTGACACAAGCAATGGCACTCATGGGTACATCACCCCGCAGGGTCTTTCTCTCCGTGGCATCCTCTACCTCAATTGCATTTGCAGCCAACTTCTTCGGGATAACTAGCAATGTTTTGTCAGCCTTGCCCGAGGAATTTTCTGAAAAGTCTGGATTGGATACCTTTTATCCTCGGGGAGATTACAAACGTGCGGTCGTACGAAGCAGCAATAATGCCGGCATTCCAACCAGCAACGGAAAGTGTTCCTTCTTGATACCCAAAGAATGGGTGGCCGATACGAGTCTGGCATTGGCCCAGGCCCAGAGGCAGGCTCGGACTTTGGATTATTCCATGGGCGGCGGCGGTAATACCGAACAGCAGAAAAATAATGTACTGCCCGATGCCGCGTACGGCCCGCCTGGTAACCTGGACAGCCAAGGTCTGTCGAACGGAGACACCAACGTATCCGTCATTATCAACAACGGGATGAGGAATTTCAGCTTGGCATCATCCTTGGGATCGGATCCGACTTCTGCCGCGGAGGTGTTGCTCTCGTCTCGATTCGCGCCGAGGAGGGGCGTGCCGAAGCTCGTGTCGGCGATCGAAGATAGACGAGGAGAATCCGGTGTACCGGTTTATCAATTCGAATACACGGTGGATCGAGGGGAAAGGGCCAAGCCCTTGCGTGCGATTTCGGTCGTGGCCGGCAGTGCCGAGGGCGATGCATTTGTCACGTTGACTGTGGTGTCGAAGGACGAGGAATGGCAGAAGCCTATTGCGAACGAGAGGCTGCGTAGGGTGGCGGAGAGCTTCAAACTTGTCTGAGAGTGCTGTGATTGATATTCAATAACAGAACGGAACAACCTTGATGCCACTTATCACTTCGACGAAAAGGCTGGCATTGAACGACTTGATTCATTTCCATTCAGATTTGGTTAAATTGCCTATGACTGCTTAAACTGAATCCCTGATTAACCAAACAAGCTACAAAAAGCGTAAGCATACCTCACCCTTTGAGTCTACATCGAGGCCAGAATAGCGAAAGAAACAGAGACACTTTGAACAATACAAACGGTTTCTGTTTTTAATGGTTGCGAGTTTTCAGAAGCAGCCGGGTGATTCAATGATAGTAAGAGAAACCCGAATGATTAGGTTTATGCAGGTTTATGCATTGTCACGCGGCAATTCAAAAGTAATAGGATAGACAAAGCTGATTCCTTGGCCCAGTTGTTTTTGTACCTTTATTTTGATGCTAGTCCAATTGTGGAGAAAGGTTGAGATAGTCGAGAGGTCGCTTGCCTGACACAAAGCTGCACGTCATTTAAGATCACCAGTATGATGATGGGAAGTATTGTATCATCTAGAAAAGTAGTTCTCTCGCTAGAATACCAATAAGTCGCTCATACCCTGCATATTTGGTACACAAGATTTTACCTACTTTTATTCTAGTTAAAGGTGCTTTAACAAACTTTCTTGGGCAACACGCATTCCCTCTGGAGCCCGAGCTAAACAATTGCAATGGTCTCACTCCCAAATAAGATAGAATGAATACACCTACACCACCACAACAAATTTCCCTTTTTGTGGTCACATCACAATGTGAAGTCATTGATGGAGAGCAATAGACTTCAGGATAGTACACCAAACAACGCCAAAGCAGCAAAAATGCTACTGTAGGCAGGTTTGGGTCCACTGTTTTCGGGCTCAGGTTCAGGTTGAGCTCCGGGAGCAGGTCCAGGAACACTGTTAGCAAGCTCGGGCTCGGGTTCGACTGGAACAGACCCACCGTCCATGTCCTCTTCATCTTCGTCAGTGACTTCCATTAGTTCAATGGTCTGGGGCAAAACTCCCTTTATTTGACAGGCAGCAGGCTCAGCTAGTTGGGGTACATTGAACAAGGCTTGAGGGCACCCAAAATTAGCCGCGTTGAATACCTCAGTGCGGCTTGTGTCTGGGAATAGGGATAGACCAAACCCCTCACAGGTAAACTTGCAAACTTCCTGGGCCCATGTAATTAGCAACTCCTCAGAACAAGTCTGAGTCTCCACACATTCCTCAGGGCAAATTTTCAAAAGTGTACGAAGTTCCAAAGTTTCGTCTCCTCCATTGCAAAGGTCAAGCTGTGATTTTTGAAGCAAAAGTTAGATAGGTATTTGAAATGTGTCTGGTCTTGCATGCTACCTGTCAAACTTAAACAGTAGACTCACATATCCAAAGCTTGGCCCACTGTAGCCAAACCCATCAAACACTGGCTTGTAATAGCCAGGAATATCAGTGAAGAGCTTTTCAGCACACAGATTTCCAAACTGTTCGTCGAGTGAGCCTGAAGAGCAATATTCTAGGTCGGCAATATACCAATCATAGATCCATTCGGCAGGAAAGTATATGAACTGTGAAAAAAACAAAGACACAGAAGAGAGAGTGAGAAAAAGAAAAACCATGTGATATTCAATTCAATTGGAGATTATTACCGTATTCAATTCCTGTTTAGGGTAGTAAAAGAGGGCTATGGAACAATTAAACAAGTTCAACTCAGACTTGATCAAAGAAACTAAACGCGAGCATGGTACGAATGTGTGTATACAATCACTTACTTGGGAAGCACATTTCTTTGTTTGACTCCTCCCCAATCTGCACCTCTGAATCAGCGGGGACAGAGGAAGTATCAAAGTGGCAGGAAGCAGCAATGCGATCGCCCGGCAAGAGAGTGCGCAGTGCGTTGACTGGCTGCAATCCACTCTGATGATTGTAATCATACCTGAACTCTTTTCTCATCGGTCCCATGTTGACACCATCTCGTTCTACAACGATTTCCTTTTATGCACGAAATCAAGGAATCATATCAATGATATCAGGTATGAAACAAGAAGTGCGGTAACAAGCTTATACAATATAATGATAAAACCAGGGCATCGTACCTGGTGAGTCCCCATAAAATGACTGTGATGGTTAACGTCAAGAATAGTAAGAGGTTCGGTCCATGCATTTGTGCAGTCCGGCTCCACATACAATGTTTCCATAGCAACGTCCTTGAGCCCACCAGGAAGAGGTGGGTGTTGTCCTTTGATGACCAGGAATACAAAACATTTGCGTCAGGCCAACAGCAACACATGGGCTTTTTCAATCTCAAGAAATTTCAACTAACGTACCTGTTATAGTGCCAACGACAAATTGCATGATGCCACCATCGATCGGACGAAGATCCTTGGTCACGTACAATCTCAGTCCGCTGCTGTCATAAGCATCCTTGATCATTGTAGGATTATAATAATGCATCTGCATAACCAACCACCGGTTCCCCTCTCCGATCGGGATGCCAACGTCTTCAGGGAAGCCTGCAGCTTCAGCTCCAACGGCCCATCCTGTGGAACAGAAATACATGAACAGTCAGATACTTTCCTATTTGATTGGCATATGACAAATTCAAAGGTGCAACCAATCTGCTTACCTGCAATGAAGCTTGAACAGCCTGGACAAATTAGATACACAATGGAGAAATAGAGATTCCAGTGTGATAGTATTAGCATCATTGTATGCAAATAGGCTCCAAAAGAGAGATGGATTGTACATTCAATACATTCCTTACCTGGAGGCATATTAGTACACGCAGGCAGGACCTTTTGATGCTCAAGGTCCAATCCGTCCACCCCTGAAAATCCTTCATCACTGCCTTCAAAGAACACACCGCCTTCGAAGGACGTCCCACCCTCGTAGATGGAAAGAGTCAAGTGATGAATTAATTTCTTGTTGCCCTCGATGATGACTGGCTCGCACCCAACGAGATGGACCTTGTCGCCGGACGTGAAACCGATGTCTTTGCCCATCTCTTCCATGTCAAAGTAGGAGCAGATGAATGGATTGGTCGGATCCAAATCTTCTTCTCCTCGAACCACTGCAATGTTTGATCAAACGAGATGGGAAAAGTGAGCTCAGGCTCAGCGCAGGCGCAGTGCACGGGACATATCAAATGGCTACAATGATAGCTGCAATACAACAAACTTTGGATTTCAATTCTTCTCTCACTCACCCGGGACATTCGGCATCAGCAAATCGACATGTTCATACTTGTCCATGTCCGGAGTTGATGGTGGAGGTCCCATGAGGTTGGCCGTGAACTGTCCCCGATCCCCGCCATGGAACGAAAATCCGTGAGTGTTCCCATGAGCCCAAAGCATGAACGTGTTCCTTTCCTCGATTTCGTAATCGAACGGTTCGTCACAGCTGTTCTGTGGGATGAGTACGCCCCACGCCGTCTCGCCGGTGTCGTCGTCCTGTTTGGCAAAGAGGAGCTGCACGTCCTGCTGGGCGTCCATGGAAGGGGTTGAGTATTCCAAGGAGTGGCGATCCTCGGCGATCCATTCTCCAGTGGCGTCATCTTTGCGGACCACGAGCTGTGCCGCACCTATTGTAGTTCAAGTTAGGCAAAAAAAAGCAGGTGAATACAATAGTCACACTCATATTGTACAATCATAAGACCTCTAATCATGTTGTTGGCAGCTAGGCATATGAATAGGGGGCAGGCAATCCCAATTTGGCCGGCTTGCCCAGTCCCGTTGTTGTAGCAGAGCCATTTTGTGTTCCAATTTGCGACAATTTGACCAAAAGAATCCAAGCAAAATGACAGAACGAGCCCTCATCAAGATTCCGAATAAGCGGGCGCACCCTGCCTCATATCATATTACAGTATGCCTACCGGCAATCAAGAGAAAGTATTGTACAATAGTACAATATGTACAATGCTCTTTACTCACCTTTCATCCCCCCATTCCCAGACGGGGCCAAAGAGCTCCATCCCGTAACGCCCTCCGTCGCATGCAGGCCCAGCATAATCGTGTCGTTCAGCGGGGTGTAATACATGTAGAGCGTGTCATCGACAATCTCTTGGCAATACTTCCAATCGTCGGGATGGAAGGAGGAAGAGGCGTCATCGGAGAAGCAGCCCGTAGCTGTAGGTGTCGTGATGTCGGCAGAGACGAAGGCATGGTATTGCTGCAACTCGGAGGTTGCGATGGCCCAGAGTAGGGCGTTGGAATTGAAGAGCTTCATACAGTAGGCGTGTGTCAAAAAGCGTCGGAGCAAGTTTATGATCCTTGTACAACAATGTGCGATCCTGGAATGGATCGATCATGGATCGATCGATCATGGATCGATCATGCATCCGTCATGCATCCGTCATGCATCCGTCATGCATCCGTCATGGTTTCGCCTGGTTGAGCGAATAATATCTTGTCAGTCGAGAGGCATGCAGGGGGCAAATATATATTGTAGAGAGTTGTCAAGGTTCGATATTATCGTAGAGTATCACACAATAGCAAGCTGCATGTATTGATTGTATCTACATCATAGAGTACCTACATTATTAGGTAGCTACTAGTACAACATTGTAGTTATCTATCTAGAGAGCCAGTGCGAGAGGCAATTATTTGCTGGGTGATATTGTAGTGGGGCATGCATAATATGCATTACGACAGCATCTGCTGGAGGGATGTACATAATATGCCATGGGTTCGTATCTTCTGTTCGTACTCTTATGTCCGAGGTGGTATCTAGATGTATCTAGCTGCGATTAAATCTCTCTACATAGTACAAAACCTAGCGCCGCCCGACACGAGGTCATACAGTGGAGTACCACGAACTATACCCCCCATTTTTACTTATACCCCTCTTGGGCGTCGACAGTCTAGTCAAAACTTAAACCCCCCCAATCCAATCTACAATAGCTCAAGCTAGATATACTTATATCCCTCCTCAGATCCTTGAGCTCAGTCTAGCCAAAAATCTATACCCCCCGGGGTATAGTTCGTGGTACTCCACTGTAGGTCATCCCCAGCGCGGCCGCCATTGAGATTGCGGTTTTCTACAATCACACAGATCAATGGCATTTTTATGTGCTTGAAGCAGCTTGAAGCCAGGGGTTAATGCCTCCTGCTTGAAGCTAGCTGCAACCGCACAAAAGCTAGCACGTCAATACTTGCTCGCGTATCGGACGTTTTCGATCAGAAGCAATAGAGTTGAGGGTTTTCGTTTTTCGTGATTAGGTACGATAGCTACTAGTACAATATTGTAGGTATCTATCTACAGCCAGTGCGATCATAGGCAATTATTTGCTGGGTCATACATAGTGGGAGAAGGTGGGAGATAGTGGGGCATGCATATGCATTACGACAGCATCTGCTGGAGGGATGTATCCTGCCGGAACCAAGATGTCATTTTGTTGGCCATACTTAAGGCCAAAGTCAACGTTTGATTTGCTTGATAAATTCGGCCC
>JALLAS010000355.1:0-14121 GCA_036939415.1 Detonula confervacea | reverse complement strand
TTTCAGAATCCCATTGGTTGGTTGTATTGGTTATCTGAGCGCTAATATCGCCCCTTAGTACTCAAAAGAAGCAAAGGTGGGTTTTGGGGGTACCATAAAATATATGGCACCAGATGAATGACCCTGATCAGTGGTTGAGAAAAAATATGAATACTTCTTATGCAATGGCCCAGGCAGTATCCTGCATTATCATAGCAAGATGCTGCCTGCTAGGAATAAGTAGTAGCCAGCCAGGTAGGTACCTAAGCACGTAAGTAGATTTGGATAGATGATAGATTGTATCTTGATCTTGTATGGTATGGTAAGAGTCTCATACTGCATGCAGCCACAGGTCTCTCTCTCCTGACTCTCTAGGCTTCTCGATACCATATATCACAAAAAGTTGGTGTAAATACATTGTAGAAGGTAATCAGAGAGGAAGAAAACCAAACATAACGCATTCAATCCAGTTCGAGTTCGATAAAATATCATGGCAAATCGAGTAAATGCATCCTTTTGGGCCATCCAACTTTGGTTCAGGTCTTCAACTAAGCTTTCAAATTCATCTCTGGCAAATTTAATGGACCCAAATCTTTGGCTGCAACGATGCAAGAGTCATATGGCATTTGTGGCGCATCAAATGGGTCTCGTGTGTTGGTTGATTGAGCTATGGTTGAGACAGTGGGGAGATTCTAAGATATTTGTGGCGCATCAAGCAAGTATATGTTACTGGGTGGTGAATCTTTGGCTCAGGCAATGTGTCCACTACTGGTCATTCGTGACACACCAAGTGGACCTATCATTATGGGCAATTGATCTCTGGCTTCGGGAATGTACAACTTCTTTGCGGCTAGTCATCGCCCCTGTGGCTTTCGTTGTAACAGTCACAATGGTTGCTTGGCTAGTACTCAGCCCTGAAAAGAAGCCCAAATGCGGGTTTGACCTATCAAAAGATGCAGGCGAAGGAATAGTGTACAATTGTGGAGGATTGGCCAAGACCCGTAAGAAAGTTGCTATGGCTAAGGCAGCCTGAAGAGAACTGTTGGGGCATATGTTCCATATGGGTTGATCCTTGCTGATCGGTGATGTAAATAGAGTGTAGCAGAATAAATTATCATTTTAAGATGTACTCCAATTAATGGCAATTGTAACACAATGCACAAATGCACAGTGTTGATAGACCTGGATTGGCAGTTTTCATCCATATATTGTAGTGCATGTTATCACATCACCAACAGTTGCTTGCAGCCAGGCATAAACGCCACTTTTCACTTCTATTGCAAGTGGACCAAGAAAATCAGTATCAGTGCCTCGTTTCTCAGTAATTACCCCCACCGCCAACAACAAATTTATCTTTGTAAACCTCAAATCCAACGCCGAAACACGTTTGATAGCATACGGTACAATTGCGATCGGGTCCTCCCACCGCCACTAGTGTCAAACGATGAAATGGCATTTGATCCGCGTGTGGCAGCAAAATAGTCAGGGTTCGAGAGGAGATTCCCTGCTCCCTGCTCCACAAACGTCCCATAAATTGTACGACCAGTGATTTCCTCTCCTGTGACTGCCAGTGGGGCCCCGCACGCGCTGAGTGCCATGTTTGAATCATATTTTTGTCTGAATAACCTCCAGACGCAGCAGGTGTCACTCGAAGTTCATTGATTAATCTTCCCGTGCCCAATAATTCAGCCACAATCCACAATGTATCATCGCGAATGATCAGGTATTGGGCGCAGCACCAATAATCCCTCTCAGATCCAAGACAACGCAACCATACAGACAATTCAGAGACTAGGAGAAATATGAGTCTCAATATAATTCAGCAAGGCCCTCTGCCAGCCTTCTCTTTCTTGAGCTGAGTAGGATGCAAGTTTAGATTGATGGTAAAAGCATCTAATTTGCAGCTCTCTCTTGGACAACTCCCGAGTTAATCTCAGAGGTCAGATAAAATTTCAATATCTAGAAGAAGAAGAAGAGAAGTGCTGCACTCCTTGCCTTGACCTAAACCTAATATTCCAACCCTATTTTACAACAACACGGAAAACTCCAAGTGTTTTCTCTTACCAAGGAGCCGTGCCCTTCTCGGCACTCTCATACGAACTAGCCGCAACCTTAATCTCAGCGTCATCTTCCCCACCATCCTCCTCTCCTTCCGCTCCCAAACTGTACTTGTCCGTATCATCATACACCTTGGTAGGTCGCCAACAAAATCGTAACCTCAAATCTTCCCAAAAGACCCACAACATGCTGACATTCCCAGCGGCGCAACCGGCATCGCTCTCTTCGTCACTACTTCCCGCGTACGGCACTTGATACTTGTCCGACACATCGTATTTCTTGGGATTGATGCACACTTCGATCGAACGCCACATCGACTTGATCATGCGAAACGGCTTCTCCTTCGCCTCGCGCTTGTCATCGAGATATTCCTGCGTCTCCGGAGTCAGGTGATTGGCATCCATATCTCTTTCGTACGGAGAAATGTCATTATCTTTTTCGTCGTCCTCGATGCGATATTTGGAACAGTCGCAATAGTAGGGGACCTTTTTGACGCCCGTGACTTGGGCGNATAGTAGGGGACCTTTTTGACGCCCGTGACTTGGGCGAAGGTTTCTCGATCAATGAGGAATAGTAGGCCGAGGAGGGAGACTACGCCCGCGAGTATGCCGAAGGCTACGTTGACGAAGGTATTGCTGCCCCGTGAGGTGTTTGTGTCGTACATTTCATTGGTGGTGGATCTGTTGAGGCGGCTGAAATGACGGCGTTGGGTACTGCTTTCGCAATGTTTTTTGTAGTAACTTTTGCTTTTGTTTTTGGAGTTGCACGAGTGGGAGAGCCATCTGCTGATGCTGCTAGTAGATGAGTTCACATTGCTGCTTTGTTGGTTATTTCTGAGGTGCCTTTCTGTCGGTTCGGCGGAGGATGAAGCCGCCGCGAATTGATGATTAGTTACCGATGTGGCCAGGATGAGTAACAGGATTATTGATCTAACCCGCGTCAGGCTTCGTCTCGTGATCATGTTATCTGGCTACTGCTTCTTTGGAATGACGGGGAAGGTGAGCGTTGCTTCGTTTTGTTCAAGTGGAGTGGAGTTGGGGGTGTGGTAAAATTGAAATGTATTGAGAGGGAACCATGGCCGGCCGGCCATTACGGTCCATGGCAGTCCATGGTGGCTCGGTTATTTCCTGGGCCGGTGGATGGTGTCCAGCCATGCGTTTCAATTGTTTCAATCTTGATATCTTCTCCAACGCCAAAGCAGGCGAATAAAAGCCAAATCACAAGAGAGAGGAAGTCATGCTTTGTTTCTAATTTGGCCGGGACCTCAAATTTTGGCGTGATAAACGGGAAAATATAGACACTGGCGACAAAACGGCATAAGTAATAAATCGCCCGGAGATGGCCATGTATGTAGTCCTACGTACGTGGATTGAATTGCACTTCCTCCCGATAAAAAATCTTTGGATTTGTAACCACGTGATGTGATCAAATAGGTGGAGCGGCAATCAAGGGTGAGAGGTGCATCGACGGTTGGGTTGTTTCATACAACTTACACTGATGGAATGGCGGCACAACGTTAGATATGGTCAATGGGCAAATAAGTAATCGGTAATTTGCATTCCCACTATTGAAGGCTATGCAGCAATAATCATTAGCTGCTCAGCACCAATCACCACATTCAGCAATCATGGCGTCCCTACCGAATAACTTCACCTTCAACAGCTTTGGGGGCAGCACCTTGACATCCTTTACCGACCTTCGAAACGATCCCAAGCTGGGTAAATATCACTTTGATGTCAGTAATGAAACGAATGCTAAGAATGGCGGATATATCATTGATAGTCGCTGGGAGGAGGACGAGGAGGACAAGGAGGACAAGGAAAACTGCAAGAGAGATGCCATCATTATTAATAGCCCTCATTCAAAAAGAAATCTCAGCTCCAACCATTCCAATAGCTCGTCAAAGCAATCGTCAAATGAATTTTGGGCCGCCCTCTCCGTCCATGCCGCATCCACTGCCATGGCAAGCTTGGCAGGTAGCAACGACGAGATGAAAAGTGTGGCGGCAAATGCCGCCGCCAATTCGCTACTGGAAGACGGTCAGGAGATGGAACGCATCAATGCCCTGAGGTTGAAACAGCAGCAGCTGCTTGGCGTTATTGGCAGCAGCAAGGGCGGCTCAAGTCGTAGGTCCGCCATCAAGAAGACGAACAGCGCCAAGCCGCTCATGAAGATTACCAAGCAGACCGTCCGCAATGCTGCGTCGAAAGCGTCCATTGCCGTGTTGCAGAGCGGCGCCGACGAGGAGGTGGCGGCTGCAGTAGCAAGCGCCATTCTAAAAGAGGGCGGGAGTATGTTGTCATCTTCCAAGTCATCATCGTTTTCCAGCAGGGGATCGTCGTCTACGGAGATGACGACGAACAATAAAAAAGTAGTTACGCTCAAAGGATCATCATCTACGGAGATGACCAACAATTCAAGCGTTAGGCACAAAGCATCACGACGAAGCTCTTCCTCTTTGTCCAATAAATTGAGCCAATCTTCTTCGAAATCAGGCGACTACGGTCACAGCGTCGTACAATCTCTGAGAGATGAGCACTACCAGCGCAGAACTAACAACATGCCAAGTGATGTCCAATCCATTTCCTCTGCAAAGTTTTCTGGAAAGGATGCAAGAAGTGATAAGTATTCTGCCTCATCGGATGCCGTATCTGTCGTGAGTTCCATCATCATGGCAGCGGCGGCTGAAAACAATGGTTCGGTGGTTAGTGCCATCACGGGTGCTTCCATCACAGTGCCCAACAAGAATAACAGTAGATTGGGAGACAGTCCTAGCTTCGAGGCGAACGAAGAAGTCCTAAATGCAGTCAGAGCAGCGACGGCCATGTTGGAGAGCCAAAATAACAGTGATGGCGGTCGAAGGGCAAGCAAAAATGGTTCCGTCACATCCTCGTCATCGTCCTCGGAGGAAGGGAAAGATCATCAGGTGGCAGCTGCGGCATTTGCGGCGGCGGGCGTGGTGACGAGGGGGGAGCACGATTCGTTGAAATCGTTATTCCACGAAGCACCAGCATCCGCAGAAAATGGTGTATCAGTACCGAAGCAGGAGAGCTTTTCGTTGCCGAACAGTGCGACCCACGATGATAGCACGATCAGCACCAAGGAAACTTCTCGTCAAAGGTTACAGGCTCCATCGGCAGACTTGACATCGCATATCGGCACAATTTCCTACCACTCGGAGCCAGCATTTAGGCCTTCAGTTAGAACAGGAAATACTGGGAATTCCGGCAGCAGCAATAACAACAACCAGCAGCAGCAATCATATGACGATATTGTAAACAAGGCAACACAATCTTCTCTGAACTCCAAGCTAGTGTCAAATCAAGTCCAACGTCAGCAATTCGAGGAACGTGAGTTTGAACGAAAACAGGCCAACTTTTTGGTAGCCATGGAGATATTGCAGCGTAAACTGAATGAGTTGGAGCAAACTAGTGATGGGATGAGCAATGATCAAAGGATGTGGCAGGAACGCCAGCAGCAGCGTGCGCCGGGGCAAGTGCAACACCAGGGACCGGGTGCTCTTCTTGCAGGACAGCTCGCCGAGCAGCTTGCTGAACAGCTCGCGGCAACTGGGATGCGGGGCTCTCCAGGGCACCAGTTGCCCGTTGGAAACAATAGGAGCCCAACAATATCAACCATACGCAATAATGGCAGTTCCGCGACGCACGACCCACCTATGGCACCCCTTGATACTATGATGACAGTCGAGACGCATCACCACGGGTACCATGGCGATATTTCCACCGCAAGCAACTTTAGCCGTAGCACTGGTGGATCCAATGCCTCCACAACGAGCATGGGAGCGCATTCTTCTGCCAACAGTTCCACCAGCGTACACGGCAGGTATTCTATCCCCAGTGTCCACGGCAGATATTCCATCCCAGCCTCACCCAACTCGTCAGTAGCATCCACCGGCGATGCTTCATCCCAATCATCGCGAAAGAGCAACAACAGTTACGCCAAGTCCACCTCCTCGAGCAGCGACAGTTATGTCAAATCCACCTCCTCGGCAGCACGCTCCGTGCTGAAGAAGCCAAGCAAGTGCTTCCCGATCATTGAGACTGGTGATGAGGTATACGGCTATGGGGGCGGGCCCGCGTGGGATGAGGATGGCACCGTGTTCATGTCAGTTGGGGAATGTAGAATTCATTCTGGCCATTGTTCCAATGGTCTCACTGATCATCATGATGATCATCATGATGATGTTCATGATGATGATCATGATGATGATGATGATGCAACAATGTCCGTTGATACCACTTTCGACTCTATCAACAGTGTTACCGTGCACACAATCCCAACAACTCAAATGGCAGAGGAAGGAAGAGAAGAAGGGGAAGAAGGGGAAAACACGGCTATCGAAGTTGTCCTCGTTTCTCAGGGTCCAATGTCACCTACGGCCAAGCTGAAGAGCCGCTTTCGCCAATTTTTCCGAAGGAAGTCCAAGAAGGTTAGGTTCGACTTTAACGAGAGCAAGAATCATTGTGATGTCAACTATGAAGAACAAGGACTGTCACAGTCGCAAGCACAATCGCAGCACCAGCAGGGCTTGCCAGATAATGCTAAAGAGCGAGCCAATGCTACGGGCCTGGTCGAGGTAGCTGGAAAAGCTCATTCTACCAGTACTAATACTATCAGCCAAGCCAACATCGGCATCAACCCTACGTCTTCTGTGTCATCAGTTGGGACAGCAAAGTACAGAAACATCAGTTCTAGTCGACGCAGTCCGCGGGAATCGTTCTTGAAGAAATTGCGCAAAGGGTTGCTCTTCAACAAAAACATTTCTTCAAGCTGCACCAAAAGCGCCAAGGATGGTTCCGCTATTGTTGAAGGGTCTCCAGTCTCACCAACAAGCTTAGGGTTGTCACAGGGAGAAAATGAGAATAAAACCGAGCCTGAGTCTAACCTGTTAGGAGAGGCGGGCGGTGAGCAATCAAATGTTTCCTCCGAGCAATGTGCCAAAGATTCTGAAGGATCATGGGAGGAGGAGGAACACGAGAAGCTGGAACCATCTCCTGCTCAGGTTCAAGAAAGGCCCGACTCTGGTGAACCCAATGCAAACGGCCCCATGCGCATGGATGGTGAATCGCTACACTCCCTCAACGGTATACTCGATGATTTTTTCTCTCCTTCCTCTTCAACTTCCGTCAAAAACGAGACCTCTTTTGAAAGTGACCAAAAGTCCAATAGCACTTCCTATCCCGGAGAGGAGGATGATGATACTATCACCGTGGTGACCAATGAGGACTCCTACTCGGGGACCAACTCTACCGCAGGTAGGTCCTCTGCCACCCCGTCCTACTACAACAATAGCAGATTCACCGACCAGCGATCCGTGTATGTCGACGATGTCATTCAGCAATCCTTACACACGTGGAATAGTCTACCCACGGATGACTGCGAGGAGGAGAGCTGGGTCGAAACAGTACTTAACAAATTCACGAAAGGGAAGGGTATGTTTATAAGGGGAGATGATATGTCGGAGGAGAAGAGTAATGATGGTGGAAGTAAAACAAGTGGCGGGGGTGATGATAATGCCACAAATGTGAGCTCCGTGCGTTCAGTGGCCAAGTACAACTTCATGTGATCAAGATGGATGAATCATTTAAAGCATTATCTCCGGTCTCATGCATCATTAACTTGATTGAAGGTGGACATGACGGCTGACAATGTCAACCTATTGGCACAGTTGATAGTATCATTAAATCTTATGTAGCTGTCCCAAATTATGTGTGTTGAATAATGATAATGGGAGACTAGTTGCAGTAGAAGCATTGGTGATGGGATCAGAAGGGGTGTACGCCAGAGGGAAATTTACAGGTGTACACTCAGTGGCTAAGCTAAGTCCAACTTTATGTGATCAATAGAGAGATCAATGAATGCAAGTACCATACGCGCGATCTTCATGATTTTCCATTGAGTCTTGTAGTTGGATTCTACAACATTAGACTAGATTAGACTCATCATTAACTTGATGGAAGGTGGACATATTATTATGATGGCTGCGACAATGGTGATCTATTGGCACAGCAGTTGATTGCATCATTAAATCTTATACAACTGTCCCAAATTATGTGTGTTGAATAATGATGATGGGAGAATAGTTGCTGTAGAAGCATTGGTGATGGAATCAGAAGGGGTGTACGCTCAGTGACTAAGCTACGTCCAACTGAATGAGATCAATAGAGAGATCAATTAATGCAAGTATGATCTTCATGATTGGGTCCATTGATACTTGTAGTTGGATATTACATCATTAGACCTTAAAAAAAGTAGCTGTCCCAAATTAAGAATATCTGCAGGCACACCAACCAGCTCATTACATCAATTTGATAGCAATAATGTTACTTTTTCTCATCCTTTGACAAACCTAGATTCTCGTGAGTGTGTCCTGGAGGCAACGCAAAACCGTCAACTCTACGCCAGTGTGTAGGATACAATATGGCAAAACATATAAAAAGGGAGATAAAACAGCATTAGACATGTTTGATCTGGATTGTTACTTTTCCTCATAAAAGTGCTACACTCACGCTTCTGAAAATCTCACGACTAAATTTTGAGGGGCAATATCAGCTGCCTTTCCAACCTCGTTGTTGGTAATAGCTTTGATTATGAAGAAGAATAAATTTACAATTAGCGGGCATTGACGTTATTGTTAACTGCCAATATGCGGCTCTCCTATCTCCTATCACTGCCAATCGTGTGGTGGGAGTCGTGCAAGGTGCTACAATGATTGGGGGAGAGAGAGAAAGTTTCGTATGGCAGTCTTTCTCCGCTCCTCTAACTCTATCCATATTATGGGATGGGCGAGTCAAAAAAATTCACTTGCTCACCTTTGATTATGGCAGCGGCAACTTCTTTTCTCACTTTATCATTCCGACATGCCTGCGAAATAGACGGGTGGTTATACGATAATAAAGTTGGCATTAAGCTCGTTTAGCTTCATTATTCAGATACAAGTACATCATAATCTCATATTGCAATTCCACCTGATGTGCGCTTTTACTTGCCTTAGGCAGCCATGATACATGAACGAAAGGCATCTTGACAGATCTTGGTTTGGGGTATATTATCTAATCAACGCGAGCCGGTGGACGGATGCACTAATTCCAAATGCAACTGCGAGAATGAAGGAGAATGGGCAGCTATGTTGTGTTGGTTTGATGTTGTTGATCTTTGTTGATGTTGGTTGAGCCAATAGGCAATAGGAGTAGGATGGAGCCAATGATGTGCATTACAGCAGATTACGATCTATTACGATACAGCGCGCTAGGCGAATAGATTGAGCGAGGGGCGAGGACGTCAGAGCGAGTTGATGGATTGGGATTTGTGGGTACCATAGTTTGGGATCTTTTTTGGGATGATGGCATCATATCATGTATCCTGCGTAGGAATTAATATGAAATAAAGCGCGTCCTTTTTTTCACATCAATCCATCACAAAAATTGATAAAAAAATGCCAAACCCAAATCAACCGTCACTGTCACCTTTTCACTTTTCTCATTCTCGCATTCGTTCTTCGTATTCTTCATTCATTCATCCTCTGAGTTTGATGCACGCATGAAATTTGTCCCCACCCATCAATAATGCCAACCCTAAATAGTGATAGCCACGCGCCGACCATCTCACCGAGTAGGATAATCCCAGATGAATCGGAATGGCGCCATCCCACTCAACAAAACTGGAGTAAGGACGGGCAGCCCTACTATGCAAGAGCATCATTCATGAAACTGTGTCTTCCGGCTGTGTTATATTCTCTCGCTCTAAACGCTTCTCAAAAGGTTCTCGGTTTGGTCCCGTTTGCCTCGCGGTTACGCATAGGTGTAGAGAAACTACAACCTGAAGATTGTTTTGTAGTGCCAACAGCATCTAATCCAGTTGCCATTGTCACCGGCAGCAACACTGGGGTGGGTTTCGAGACTGCATCCGGACTTGCTGAACGAGGATATCATGTAGTTTTGGCTTGCCGATCTCGGGGGAAGGGGGAAGCTGCCGTGGAGAGAATCAACAATCGCCTCGGAACTCTTAAGGCTGGGGGCCAACCATCACAGACTTTTGTTCAGGGAGGAAAGGCTTCCTTCCTCCATCCACTAGATTTATCTAGTTTTGCATCTGTACGGTCATTCTGCAAAGTCTTCAGGGGGAAACACAATTCTCTTCATGTTCTCGTGAACAATGCTGGAATCAATTCTGAAGGTATAGAGGAACTATGACTTGGAATATTGCATCTATGCCTATCTTACACAATCAACTCAAATATTTCGTGTGCTTTTTTTCAGGGGATGTCACAGAGGATGGGCTTGAAATGTGCTTTCAAGCGAATATTGTGGGTCATTTTTTACTGACGAAACTATTACTTGATAACTTACTGAGGGCAAAGAACAAATATCAAACTGAGAGTGGAATTAAAGAAGAAGCGGGCCGTATAGTTAATTTGTCATCGGTCACGCATCACTATGCACCTGCCAACGACCGAGAATTTGTCAACGATAAATCAACGAAAGATCTGCCTCTCAACAATGGGATCCATGATCAGCACTTTTGGCTTGGGTGCGCTATACCTGATTTATCAACAGGTACCTACCGGGATTCCAAGTTGGCGTCAATCTTATTATCGATGGAGCTCAATAAACGATATGGAGGCCAGGGTATCCGATCCATTGCTGTCAATCCAGGATCAGTATCCTCGGATATTTGGAGGAACGAATCAGCATTCATACAAAAGGCGTACAAAATGGTGTACTTGACTCCGCAACAAGGATCAAGCACGTCGATAGCTGGTGCAATAGGAGTCTTTCCAAAAGATACACTTTATTTACAACCATACTGGCAACCCGAATTGAAGAATCTGAATCAGCAAATATCTAAATCAACCAGTCCAATTTCATGTTGGCGGAAGTACAGCCTACCGTTTCCCATGACGGAGATGCTAGGACCCTATGTCGGGTATGCTATTACTGAGCCAAGGGTGCCACTGGATGGTTACGGTGGGTACAAGAGCTCTGCAGCATTATGGAATGTGTGTCAGAAAATAACTTCATCTGCAGATTGATATGATCCAGTACAAAATAAAAGGCACAATTGAATTCTGCAACTAATGTATGAAGTGATAAATCGATGTAGCCACAAAAACATTGGTAGTTGTTTTGTATTGTTCTTTAGTGGTGGCCTGATAGTTGGAGAAAATGATGTCATATTTGCTTTGGCTGTCATCAAGTCATCCAAGCCTTGTTTCTGCATAATATTGCATCACCCAGCTGGCAGTACCTAAGCAAAATATGTTCAAGGAATGATCTTCATTCTGTTCAGATCTCAATATCTAGTAGACAGGCGGTATGAAAGGGTACATGCGGTATATTCAGACGGGGACGACTGGTTGCACCTGGATCTATGCGATCAAGTGTGGTCAAAGCCCAAGTTGGAACTGGAGCAGTTCTTCATCAGCCTCCTCATACATAATTAAAGGGCCTCATAGTCAAGATTAATGAACTCATCTCTCGCGACCAGATGCTATGGAGAGATAAAGGGATCGCATCAGCTGGTATAATATTCCCCGCAACATTAAATAGCGTGTCCCAATTACAAATACAAGCTGACACAAGGCACGGACTGATATGTCCAGCAGATAGAGGCTTGAGAACTCGTGAATTCGTTCTCCCAATAATTACATACACAATGGACAGACTTTCTTTGAATAAACACAACTAGAGCATCGTTTATTCCATTTCATATTCAACGCTGACCAGTGCCCTCGATGAGAATGAAATGCATCTTCAGCGTTTGGGCAAAACGCGTGGGGGGTGTGTGACAACGCTTCCATGAAGTGAGGCCACTTTCAAAGAATAGAACTCTTTGGATCATTGCTTACGTTTCTTTTCGACTTGATCCAATCGTGTACTGTATCTGATAAAATCTGGTTGCCACATCCACATACTATCTTCACTGGTATCACCCAGGGATAATTCCCTTCCATGGCCGATTTCACCCATCCTGGTAGGTTCTCGTCCAAAGTATTCAGTGCTTCATTCTTGGTGTATCCGTGCAAGTCGATCATGGTATCAGCCACATAATGATGCAAGTGACAAGGCTTCTTGGTATTGTAGAGGTTTTCGACATCTCCCACCTGAACCATGAAATACGGCTTTCCTGCCTTGCCTCCAATCCCTAGATTGGGCAGGATGTCATTTACAACAACAGCTTTGGACTTTTTGTTTTTCCTGGTACTCTTCACCTTCAGCTTTGGGGGCTGGCGCTCGAGATCAAGTGAATTCAAGTAGTTTCTGATTTGTTTCAATTGAGGTTGTACTTCCTCATGAAGCTTGGTGAGCATCTTGGAATGCTGTGCTTTGCATTCTTCTAGAGTCTTCACAGACTGCTGGCGTTTGACAGGAGCCTTCTTGCGCCTTGAATTTGCCTTTCTTGGACAGTTCTGGGACTTGCCTTTCATTTGGGCTGACAATGTGTTCACTTGGTTGGAGCTACTGCAGTTTGGTTCCTCGGGTATGCTTGAATCACGAACATGGATTCTATCTTGATTTTGTATGTTCAGTTCATCAGGGGTCTTTTTTCCCAACACTACCCAAAAATAGAGTCTTGCTTTTGTGTGAGAATCGCAGTGATCGAAGAGAGGTACCTCGCTGCTCGGCATAACTGTTGAATGGTGTCTTGAGGGTTGAGGATGATCCAATATTACAGCTATAGCATTGACCTCCATTTGTATCATCCACCAGGACTAGTTGGATTTCTGTATCGTCTATTGTTTTGGAGCTTGGCGTTTGGTACTTAAGAGAGGAAGAAGAGTTCCAATTATCAGATATTTGGCCAATGTAATCAGGAGGCGATGTCTTGGCATAACTTGACACAAGCTGTTGGTATCCTTCCGGAAGTCCTTTGTTGAGAAAATTTGCCATTGTTTCAGGATTTCTGATGGCACGGAACCCCTTGTTAAATAGTGGCAGGTCATCGCGTCCAAGAGCTTCAAACATCTCTCCACATAATTGGACAATAGTTTCAATGGGTATATGCTACATTGTGACATACAAAACCAAATCAGGGGGTTGGTGTGAGATAACTGTGTCATGGCGGGATGCAACAAAGGAAGTCATGTATTCGTAATACTCACATAACATTGGTGAAGGAAACTACCATTGATTATGGATGCTCCAGCTTCCCGTATCATTGCCATATTCAAATACATCGTTGCTATAATCCATAATTCACCACATATACTGCCGGAAATATTATCACCACGTGTGTGTTCAATCACCATTGGATTGGACCAAAACGTGACAAGTTCGCGTAGGTTGAGGAGACGATTTACAAACGGTTTCAGCTGTGGTACAGCCTTGTTAATCGTTACCCAGTGGTTTTCTATCTCTTTCAGCAGGCATTGATTGCTATCCGGTTTACTCGTCTTCTGAAGGTCAGCCGACCTCGTTCTTCTTGATTTACCTCTTGCCATGGTGCTGGTGTTGGATATTGTAGTTGAAGGTTGAATGAGAATAATATTTGAACAGTTATTGTATTGTACAATGATATGCAGAGCAGAGGAGGTGAAGGTGCCTGCCGAAAGAATCGGCATGTTCGTTTGTCGAGCGTCTTCCCAGCAATGATCACGTTCCAATAGGTTCAAATTTGCATGCATGCCCTCTCTTTATTACCTACCACGACCACGAGCTTAGTATGCGTAGGACTAAGACGTGTTCCTTATGAGGGAAGTCATCTATCAGCAGGATCCTGGATTGATACGTACCGTACAGTATATATGTACGTAAGTATATTTTTTGGGATGCATACATTACTCATATATGTTCGTGCGTGCTAGCATATCTAAACGTGAAAAAGCAAGATATTTGAAGATTAGGTACCTACCTATGAATGAGCCACACGATATTATATAGTGTGGCGGTTACTTAATTTTCTATTTTCGCTGTCACATCGCTGACTCATCAGAGTGGAAACTTGACCCAGACCGGGACTCAGTTCTGTCCGTTTTCGCCCCGGCCCGGACCCCGCCCTTCAATCATGAATCCAGAATTGAGTAAGTCCCGCCATAAAATTGTCGGAATCTTTCATTCACGCGGG
>JALLAS010000354.1:0-14142 GCA_036939415.1 Detonula confervacea | reverse complement strand
GCTTGCCTTGAGTCGAGTCAAGGTTATGCATTCGCTGTTTGCATTCGCCCGCTGCATGCGTGTAGTCTAACAATTTGAACATTTTCAATACGCGAAAGGACCACACTAGCTTTTAAGCCATTTAAAAACACTAAAAATACCCATTGGTCATAGTAATCTTTCCTTTCGCACCTCCGATCTAGCCGACCCTTGCTTCTCGTATCTCTTTCGTTTTTCTCTTTGAGGTCCGTCCGTCCGTACGTACGTCCAGCCATCCCCGCCAGATTTGCATACTCTTTTAGACGAATCTTCTGAACAAAAATTGATGGGTTGTGTTAGTTGTGTCGTGCGTGGTGTGTCGTGTCGTCTCATTTTCTCCCGTGGATTGCACAGACGTAGGGGGTACCGCTATTGAATATTTCTCGTCGAATATTATGGGAACCATTATTACGATTATTCAACCTGAGAAGTATAGTGCCTAACAGGGGTATGTATATAACTATTTATAATTCGAAGTTACGGACCTATCTTTGTCGCTTGGGTTTTAATATTATATAACTTTATATACCATGATACAACAAAATAATGAGTAGTGTTAGTTCTCGGCATAGATGGGCGACAATCGATCGATCGTCCGTCCGTCCGTCCGTCCGTCCGTCCGTCCGTCCGTCCGTCCGTCCGTCGTCTTGAAACATTCTTTTACTGCCCATTTGGATAATATTGCCTGGGGCTTAAATCATGCATAACGCCATGGGATCGGATGGCCATAAGATAGAGGCCGTAAATAAGGTTTGTAGCTAGAAGTACCTAGGTAGCTAGCTAGCTAGATAGATGGCTAGCCATCCATCCAGATCCATCCATTGCTACTCCTAGAATACACCAAGCAAGATAGCTAGGTCATGTTGTTGTTTAGTAGTTAGTTGTCTAAGCACAGTTAGTGAGCGAGATAGCCCATCTGTCGCAGCACATTCACACGCGATGTTCCCTGTCCCGTTATCTCGCTCAATCAAGCATGCCTGCCTCTTTTCTGCAATGACGAGAATTGCGTGCGTGCACCCCGCCCCGCCCTACCCTCTTCCTTGTCAAGGAATCATCACAATTAATTTCAGATTCTTTCCCGAGCGCTAGCTCGCTCTCTCCTCCCTTATTTACGATACTAGATATTCGAAAGCGGCTTTGGGCTTGTTGACTTTGTTGTTGGCATTGCTAGCTATTATAAATAATTACGAGTACAGCTTTTATTACTGGGCGGAAAACTACCAACGCCCTTACTGTAAAATTATCAGTTTCGCGTGACGACATTTTACTACTACCAATAATTGTCTTAAAATCAACAACGAACAGACCAACATCGCTCGCTCCATCCAAAGCAAGGAAGGAGCGCGCGCAGCCAGGTAGGTGTACCGGGATCGGATGGATGGCGAATGACCGAGCGACCTAACACCTAACCCTCTCGCTCACCAGATTCGCGGGCAAGAAGATTTTATTGAAGCAATTGGGGAAAGGGTAGCCAGGTAGTGACCGATTCTCCCTGTCGTTTTCGAGCTACTATCGTAATCATCTAGTATCAATCATACATCATTGTTGACCGACCGTTGCATGCCAATAATAGAGATAGAGCAGCAAGAAAATCCGGCCTCCATTATCTCATCTCCATCTCGGCTCGAGAACCGGAGGTAGGTAAGAGGACGATCATGGCCGCCGCCGCAGACGGAGGAGGCGGCAAGGAATATTACGAAGTCGCCGCAGATCATGATGGATCCGCAGCACAACAACATCGTCATCATCAGCATCAGCAACATCGTGATATCCACATCCCCGCCGATTCTCCATTTCAATTTACCGAGGCAGCGACTGACCGTGGCGGCGGCGGCGACGTCAACAACAATGACAACGACTACAACAACGATGACGACAATGACGCAGCTCCTCCCCCCCCTGCCGAACACGACGCCCCCGTCGATCGCGGAGGAGGAATGCCTCCGGTCGTCCATACGCCCAGCGGCGGCAACGGCGGCGGGAGCAGCGCCGCAGCAGCAGCTGCGGCCGCCGCCACCGCACCGAAGAAGAAGAAGAAACAGGAAGCGAAAGCGACGACGACGACAACGACGCCCCATCCCGCGTCGGCCCCGACCAAGCTGGCGCTCACGCCGTTCGAATCGAGCAACCTGCGTCGTAGAATGATGACGGGCGGCGGCGGCGGCGGGGAATCTCCTCCTCCTCCCGCGGCGGCGGCCGTGGCTGCTGCTGCGGCTGCCGCCGCCGCCGTGCAAGGAGTAAATCCGGAAGCGAAGAAGTTGATGGAACGCGACGGCGACGAAGGACATCATCATCATCATCGAGACGGCAACGGACGCCGCCGGGACTTCGTGCATCCGATCATCTTCCCTCGGCAGTGAGTTCCGATTTTAGTTTTTCGCAACTACGAACCGTCGTCCGTCTCTCTCTTCCTCTCTTTCCTCCGTCGCGTCTTGGATTTTATTCGTTGATTTTCCATCCATCCATCCATCGGCAAGCGTGATGATGATGATGATGATGATGGTGTTGTTGTTGTTGTTGTTGCGTGTTTTTGCGATCGAGCAAGCGTTTTTAGGATCCAAGGAGAGATTATGCGGGGACCCAAACGGGTATCGTAGGTAGGTCTCTACACTTTATATTGTTGTATGGGGGGTAGGTAGGTAGGTAGGTAGGTGGGTGTAGTATATCTACTATTTATTGTGGGATATAATATTATTATATGCAACATCCTGCTCGCTGTTGGCTTGGAATTGGAATCGGACGGACGGACGGACGTGTGCGTGCGTGCATGATGTGATACGCCGGCCGAGTTCGGACGTGATGATGCAGAGACTCATTCTCGTTGTACATGCATTTCGAGTTGTTGTTCGATTGCGTCGCGCGCTTCGATAAAAAAGCATTGATTTTATTTCATCTTTTCGTCGGCAACGGCAACGCTTTACTGCTTTTGTTCGACTTCCTTTGCTTTGGCCGTGCGCGCGTAAAAGCGGACGGAGATGATGCGCAATAAAATGGCATGTTCGATATAGCCGTTGTATGTTTCGGCGAAACTTGGCGAGCAAAGAAGTTCCGTAGCACGCAACTAACCTGCCTCGTGTTTTATTTTGAGGAGCGATGATACTACTTTTTGCCTTTTCTATTGCGAATTGCATGTCATGCATGTTGTTTATTCTGTCGTATAATTTCATATCTTGATATAATATGATGTGCGAATGGTGCGTGGTGGTGGTGGTTGGTTGGTACATACATGTGATGCAGATTTATTCCTTTGGACAGATTTGATGCTGTTTGGCACTTTATGGCACTGTACTAATATTATTTCTACTTCTCGTTCGAGAGATAGTGTCTGGCGCCATTCATTTCTTTGAGCTAGTTGGCTAGAAATAATGGCTGTTTTTATATACCTAGTTTTGGTGGAACGCTCATTAATTTGCTGGCATATTATCTTGGGCTTGATTGAGGTGCCTCTGTGCAGGTAGCGCACTTGAAAAATCACATGAAAATGCAGGGTCATAAAATCGTGCACGCAGATTTATGGTTTGATATAATGTTTGGATATCATAACTATTATTGATGCTTTCTTTTCAACTTCTTCATAATCCGTGTCTGCGATTTTGCTTGACCTTGTGTGCGTGCTGGCGAACCATCCGTGTCTCGATCTTCTTGATATTTATCTGAATGAGAACATCTCTTTGCAACTTCGCGACCAATCTTTTTCATTTTGTTGAAGCTTTTGTGTTATTTGTTGCACGAGTTGCAATATAACTAGTCTTGTGCGTAGGTATGCTGTTCATTAGGCAACTTTCTTCACCGGTGGGATATCTCAAGTTTCAGCTCTTCTAACATGATGCGTTTTTTTAATGTAAACTCCTATTGCGTCCCATAATGGCACACAGGTGGCAACAGTCGGATGGAAAATGTCCCGCAAGCCGACCACAATCAGTACGCACGACGGCGTTAGAGAATGGCATTGATTCCTCTACTGCCGCCGGCGATCCTGGTGCGGGAACCAATGATGCAGATACCAATGATGCCGCGGTCGCCGCCGAACCTTCCGTACACGGTGCTACAGAGCGTTCATCCTCCACATCGGTAGTATCGAATGCGTCCTCTGCCAATAGCACCTCGGCCACGACGCAGGTGCACTGCGGCCGTAAGTGGAAGGCGCCCGCGGATGGTTTATTGATCAATAAGACGAAACGGCGTAAGAAGAAGAAACCGCCGCCCAATGCCAATAATGGAGGAGTAGGAGGAAGGGATGCTGTTGGTGCAGCTTATGGAGCAGCTTTTCCGACTGGTGTCATGATGGTATGTGTTTTGCAAAAAATGTTGCAGCGCTCATCATTCAAAACTTCTTGCTCACGTGTATTGCATACAATATTTTCCGTTCGTATTAGGGCAATCACATGATGACTCCATCCATGTCACCTCCCACTCTGGTCAACGGAATATCCACGAGCAATGCCTACCCGATGCAAATGCGCAGCATTCCGATGCCCAACGGAATCTTTTTACCGACTCAGCAGCAGCAGCAAATAGTCCATAATCCTAATGTGCAACCGCATCAGCAGCCCACAGTCACGCCTGCCTCTCCTACGGTGCCTCTTCAGCCTCCCCAGGCAATTCACAATGGAGGAGGAGGAGGAGGAGGTTTTACTTTTCAACCTGGATTTGTACCTGCCGAAGCTGCGGCGGCAGGCTTTTCTGCAGGGCATATCCAGTATCAAATGATGATGGCTGCTCAAGGAGTGCCTCCTGGATGCATTCCGGGCCAACATCAAACTCAAGCCCAGGCAGTAGCTGTCGATCCTTTTTCCTTTGTTCCGGCCCAATCACATCAACAACAGCAGCATCAGCAGCCAATGATGGGGCCTGGCGGGCAGCAACTGCCCGTGATGGCTACTGGAGCCCCTGGTCAACAGCAGCAACAGCCCATGATGGTAGCTTCTGGAATTCCCGCGCAACAACTTCCTGGCCAACATCAGCCAATGATGATGGCTACTGGAATGCCTGGTCAGCAGCAGCAGTCAATGATGATGGCTCCCGGAATACCTTGCCAGCAGCAACCAATGATGGTGGCATATGGAATGCCTGAACTACAGCAGCAGCACATGATGATGGCTCCTGGAGTTCCTTCGGTCGGATTCGTCCCAAGCCATCACGCATTGCAACAGCATCAGCCACAAGATCCCATGACTGGTATACATCCTGGCTTCATCCCCATCCAACAGCCCGGAATGGGCAACAATAACAACAATCCCATGATGTTCCCTACTAGCATGCACAGTATGCATCCACCTGCATGGTTACATCATGGTTATTCTCTAATTCAAACAAATATGCCACAGCAACAGCAACAGCCTCATGCATTCTATCCTGGCATGAACCAAATGGCTCCAGGTAAGATTCCTGTTCCAGGGATGACTCCAGGTATGATGCATCCTCAGGGTATGCCTCCTTCAGAAATGGCACATGCTCAGGGAATGCCATCTGGTATGACAACTGGAATGGCAATGGCCCCAGGAATGGCTTCTGTTGATTCAAGTTTGGGTGGTGCTATTACTCCAATTCAAATGCAACAGCTGCAGCAGCAAAACCAGCAGCAGCAGCAGCAGCTAAACCAACAACAACATCTACATAATCCTGCAAATAATAATGCCTATGCTGCTCCTCCGACCCCCGCCATGGGTCAGCAGCAGCAGCAACCTCAAATGCTACGACAATCAACACTTCCCATCCTACCTACTAACATGCCGCAGCAATCTCTGCATAATTGTGCAAATGGCGCCTTCGCAGTTCCACCAGCACCATCAGCACCCTCCAGTGTCAACATGACGCCAATTCTATCCACATTACCTCCCAAGCATCCCTCGCCCATGGAACAGCCACATCAACAGCCGCAACAACTACAGCAACAGCTACCACGAAACAACAACAACAGCAACAACATGAACATACCTATGCTCGTACATCAACCCGCCAAACTTCCTGCGCCCAAACGCACCGCCGCTGGCATCCTCATGCAAAAACACCAATACAATACCAATCCGAGCTGTTCCAGCAACACCTCCTCCTCCAGCGGCAGCGGCATCAACACCGGCGTCGGAGATGGCCTTAAAAAGTACGAATGGCAGCAAGTTGGCACCGGATACCTCGTGAGGTATGAGGATGCGGGTATTAAAAGCGGATGGATCAAGATGACATCTTTGCCTCCACCATGAAAGAGTTTGATCAAAAATCTTGCAAACACTTTAAACCTCTCAAACAATTGAGCTGCGCGTCAAATCGAAACTGAAAGTTGCAAACCTTTCACACACAATACTGATTATCGACTCAAAATGAGAGAGATTCTTATCCGTGCGTCATCCCTTGACCACACACAATCTACACTATTTTTATATTACATATTTTGGAAGAAAAGAGAGCGAGACCATCTCCTGTTCTTCACTATACCTACACAGAGAAAAAGTTATCAAAAGAAAGAAAAAAGAATGCACACCCTAGCTACTACACACGCACACACTTGAATGTGAAGAATAAGTTGACAAGAAGAAGAAAAGAATAAATTACAATATGAAAAATGAAGAGCCAGAGAAAGTCAAATAAAATTCAATGCGTAATAAAACAATGTTCTACATGAGAAAATGTTTAATGCATACTTGAGGAGGTCTTTGTGTTGCTGTTTTAGATATTGTTACATCATGCTGTATTGCTATTCATTTTGATTTCTATAATGGCATATCATTCTCTCAGGAGAAAGATGAGGACATCATGGTATTCTGATCGTCTTTACTGGGTACTGTGTATATTGATTTCGTACAGCTGATGTCAAAAACTGTGACGGACCAGGATTTAGGAATAAGGAGTTTCGACAACTGTCCTCTCAGCTTCAGATTTCTAGATTTGATAGATTTCCAGCTGGAGTGACGACCTTAATGAATCATCCGTTACAACGACTACCACACATTTCACATCAACTCACTCTTTGCATGTATGGTATATTGTGCACTTGTATTGTGCACTTCTCATGTACCTTCAGGCCACACCGAAAAAGGATTCACATTTGCCATTTTCGTTTTCACACGATTCAACCCTGCCTTAAACGGTCTAATGTAAACCTCCAAAGCTTCCCATCTACCATCACTTTTAACTTTATTTTCCAACTGTCTCGTTTCATCATTGATCAGTTCAAACTCATGAGTGAGCACTCTGTAAGCAATTTCATTAAAATCTTCCATGCAAAACGCCAGTATCTAGCAATGAAACAAATAGAAATGATGAGTTAATGTCAGATTTTTACACCCGAATGCAAAATTAATTCAAACCATCTGGCACTAACCTTATTTAGTCCAAAAAGTCCCAACTTTACAACGTTGGTATCACTCGCACCAAGTAATTCGTAAAGATATGTAGTGACGCCATGAGCAAGGAGCGTCCGCTTATTAGTCCTGACCTGTTTGGTAGTGCCGGTTGCCATCATCTTGCAAACTATCCGGGCGGATTTTTCTTGAATACCCACTTTTGAACTTGAGAAAAATGAGAGAAGTCTTGAAAGTGCCCCATGACTGATAATAAGCTCATTCCATGACTGGTTGTGCTCGAGTAGTAATGATACAGAGTCTAGAACTTCTTTCTGTACTTTCTGCGAAGAATGGGATAGCAAGCTGAGGAGTCGGTTGAATGTTTCACCACAGGTCACTATCATATGGCTTTGATCAACGAAGATGCAAAGACAATAAGAGATTGCCACACATGAATTGACCAACACTCTCTCTTCCTCCATGCCCAAAAGATCATATACATGGTCTAAAAAAGGTTGCACCAGCACAAAGTCCAGACTGGATGGACCCAAACCGTTGCAGAGGTCAACAAATACCCGCAAAACAAGTTTAGCTGTATGCGGATCACCCCACTGATTCAAGTGTTCAAACATTGGTTCCATGATTCCTGCCCGAAGCACCGCATCCTGGCCGCACGTAGATCTCGCCGTGATGTTTCACAAGCAAGCTAAAGACTTCTGGGCAAGACGTTTGCCTGACAAGTGATCTGTAACCCTAACAAGACTAGCAATAGCATTTGATTCAATCAAAACTTGTGTGGCTGAATCAGGCCCATTTTGAACAATGAGGCCCAGTAATGAAATTGAGAACCGTTGAACAGAAGTACTTAGCTCCCATCGTGGATCCAAATTCTCAAAGAGTAGTGGCACCACTCTCAAATCAATAGCCAGTTGGAATTACTTGTTTCCAGCTTGAAGTAGTTTGCTGATCAACTTTAAACAGGCCAATTTGATTGAATGATCCCCCCTTCTCACGGCTTCAACAACCTGAGGCAATATCTCTTCATTGGCCATGAGAGGAACATAAAAGTCTTTTACATCGATTGGAAGACACATTAATTCCTTCATGATTCTGAATGCATCTACTGCTAGGTAGCACTGGTCCTTGGGAGGAGTACGAACTTGATCGTTCCCAGAAAATAACCTCATAATTGCTTCGGTAATGTCTTTTCCGTCCAACTGTTTGATATCCAGCTTGTAATCATTAAACACTTCAAAAATCTTACCCAACTGCTCATCCTCAAATTGAACCAAATATAACGTCTTCTCGTTTGCGAAGTGGATCACATGACGTGTTCCCTCACCCAATAGATGCATCAGTCTTTCTTCCGGGCTTAGAACCCGAAAGCCATGCCCCCCCCCCGCCGAGTTCCAAGAATGTGATCGATTTTTTCCTGTGCCAGGCACACATTCATGAGACTGTGATTCCTCATATGGTTCACATAGATATCCCCCCCTTTATAGTAGCGATAGGTCCCACTACTGAAATTCATGACATGCTCCGGTGGAAACATTCGACATGCTTTTTGGCAACTCAGACATTCTCCTTCATTGCTGGAAGGATAGAATGCTGTCGGACAGCACAATCCGACAACACGAAGTTTCTCAGGGAGAAACCTAGAATGATATGCTTCCGATAGTTGCTCAATCAATGAGGCAATGGATTTTGTGTCGTTTTGTTCTTCCAATAAATTGCTTGCTGTAATCTATCCAATCTATCACCTGCCCATTATTTGGCATTCTACCCCCAAAGCATACGTTCTCCAACTTGCTAAACCGGGAAATGAAGGGCACTGCCTTCAAAACTGTACTCTCATCCACAAAAATTTGGAGCTGATCTTCATCATTATCCTCTTCATCATCGCTGTCATCACTGTCTTCGTTGTGGCGCAGTAAGGACAGGATACCGATCTTCCTCACATCACGGAAGCGCGACGACAAAGAGTTCATTTGATACGCTGAATCGATATGAACTTCCGTCACAAGTGGCATAGCATCGCGTAGAAACAACTTCGACGCGGCAGCGCAAGAGAGAACAGAGTTGCAATCTAAACAGTTCATGGCCATTGCCCACACTTCCGAAGGTAGATTCGGCATCCCGCTCTCGCCGCTGCCGTCGCAGCCAGGGGCGTCATTGCTATTCCGCAGGTGCTTTGCCGGGCGCTCGGGTTCATCGTTCATTCCAACAGCGCCGGTGCGTCGTTCCGTTGTCTTCATTTTCACAAATCGAATGATTATGGTAGATTATGGTCGCGCGGCACAATAAAATCAGAAGTCGGAGCAGATGATGTATGGAGGGACGGAGACCCGATTCGGTCTGAATCAATCCACTTTTCACTTTCCACTTGTTTGTATTATTGCTCGCGCGCTCGCTGCTTTGCTGAGTCCCGCTACATACATTGTATTGATTCCAACGGATTCCCACGTGCGATCGATTTGTCGCGCCAAATTATTACAGAGTATTGTACTCCTAGTATTTATCTCTGCACAGCACAGAGATGATAGAGCGCGGCGCTGTTGAAGACAGTTACAATATGGCAAGTACGTAGATACAATACGAAATACTACCATACTCTCGCCAAACATCTTGTGGATGTAGAAGAAGTGATTGAATGGCTTCCCATGAAAGTTGCCTTTAATTGTTGGTGGTAGGTATTGACCCGAATAGTGTTGGAGATTTCATTTTGAAAACAAGAGATTGAGAGAGACGAACTTTACACGGAGTATGGATGCAGTCGTTCCTTCCACGCTGAAACAAAAGCTTGACGCTTGACGAGAAGAAGAAAACATGGCAATTTTGAAACAAAATGAAGAGCCAGAGAATACGGTGCCCAATGTGCTCACACATGTAAGTGCAAAGTACCATGATCTGAAGATAATTAGTTTGGATAGCTCTCTTTCATCTGCTTCAGATTTCTAGATCTGTCAGACTTCCAGCTTGAGCGAATACCTTAATAAATCATCCGTGACAGCGACCACGGTGTATTTCAGATCAGCTCACTCTTTGTATGTATGGTATATTGTGCAAGTACATTGCAGACTCATTCTCATGTACTCTGCAGCCATACCCAATCACTATCTTTCACCTTTGCCATTTTTGTTTTCACATCATTCAACAGTCCCTCTGTAAACGGTCTAATGTAAACCTCCAAAGCTTGCCATCTACCATCACTTTTAACTATATTTTCCAACTGTCTCATTTCATCATTGATCCGTTCAAACTCATGAGTAAGCACAGTGTAAACAATCTCATTAAAATCTTCCATGCAAAATGCCAGTATCTAGCAATGAAACAAATAGAAATGATGAGTTAATGTCAGATTTTTACACCCGAATGCAAAATTAATTCAAACCATCTGGCACTAACCTTATTTAGTCCAAAAAGTCCCAACTTTACAACGTTGGTATCACTCGCACCAAGTAATTCGTAAAGATATGTAGTGACGCCATGAGCAAGGAGCGTCCGCTTATTAGTCCTGACCTGTTTGGTAGTGCCGGTTGCCATCATCTTGCAAACTATCCGGGCGGATTTTTCTTGAATACCCACTTTTGAACTTGAGAAAAATGAGAGAAGTCTTGAAAGTGCCCCATGACTGATAATAAGCTCATTCCATGACTGGTTGTGCTCGAGTAGTAATGATACAGAGTCTAGAACTTCTTTCTGTACTTTCTGCGAAGAATGGGATAGCAAGCTGAGGAGTCGGTTGAATGTTTCACCACAGGTCACTATCATATGGCTTTGATCAACGAAGATGCAAAGACAATAAGAGATTGCCACACATGAATTGACCAACACTCTCTCTTCCTCCATGCCCAAAAGATCATATACATGGTCTAAAAAAGGTTGCACCAGCACAAAGTTCAGACTGGCTGAACCCAGACCGCGACAGAGGTTATGAAATACCCACAAAACAAGTTTAGCTGTACGCGGATCACCCCACTGATTCAATTGTTAAAACATTGGTTCCATGATTCCTGCCTGAAGCACCACATCCCGGCCGCACGTAGATCTCGCCATGATGTATACCAAGCAAGCTAAAGCACTCTGTGCAAGAGCTTTGCCTGACAAGTGATCTGCAACCCTAACAAGACTAGCAATATCATTTCATTCAATCAAAACTTGTGTGGCTGAATCAGGCCCATTTTGAGCAATGAAGCCCAATAAGAATGCTGACTCTAGTTGAACAGAAGTACCTAGCTCCCATCGTGGATCTAAATTCTTAAAGAGCAGTGTCACCACTCCCATATCAATGGCTTGTTGGAGTGCCTTGTGTCCGGCTTGACATAGTTTGCTGATCAACCTTAAACAGTCAAATTTGATTGAACGATCCCCCCTTCTTAGAGCTCCAACAACCTGATGCAGGAATTCTTCATTGGCCATCAGAGACCAATCTTCCTCGCTTATCGGCAGTCTCATATCTTCCTTCATAAGCTGGAATGCATGCGTTGATAGGTAGCACTGATCCTGGAGGGGAGTACAAGCTTGATCGCTACTAGCAAATGATTCCATGATCACCAGGGTGACATCTCCTCGGTCCAACTCTGTGGTATCCAGACTGCAAAAGTTCAGAGCTCTAAAAAGCCCATTCAACGTCTCATCCTCAAATTGCACAATATAGAATGGCTTCTCGTTCCCAGAGTGGATCACATGACATGTTCCCTCGCCCAACATACGAAGCAATCTTTCTTCTGGTCTTAGAATGTGCAAGTTTTGCCCCCCTGGCCGAACCCCAAGGATATGCTCAATTTCGTCCGGCAGCAGGCACACATTGTCACTGTAATTTATCCTGTGGCGTAGAGCATTGTCCTTCTCAGATGAGTGGTTACCGCTTATAAAATCCATGACATGCTCCAGTGGAAACAATTTACAAGCTTTTTCACAACTTGGACATTCTCCTCTATCTTCGATGTGTGAGAATGTTTTCAGACAGCGCAATCCAACCACATGAAGTATCTCAGGGAGAAATCTAGAGTGATATGCCTCTGCTAATAGTTCAATCAATATGGCAATGGATTTTTCATCAGTTTGTTCTTTCACAAAATCTCCTGATTCAAAATCAATCACCTCCCCATTTGCCATTCTACCCTCAAAACACGCCTCCTCCAGCTTGCTAAATCGGCTAAGAAACGGCACTGCCTTCAAACTTGAACTTCGATCCACAAAGATTTTGAGCCTGGCTTTGTCGTCTTCTTCATCATCGCTATCATCACTGTCTTCGTCGTGGCGCAGTAAGGACAGGATACCGATCTTCCTCACATCACGGAAGCGCGACAACAAAGAGTTCATTTGATACGCTGAATCAATGTGAATTTCAGTCACAAGTGGTATTGCATTGCGTAGAAATATCTTCGACGTGGCAGCACAAGAGAGAACAGAGTTGTAATCTAAACAATTCATGGCCATTGCCCACACTTCTGAAGGTAGATTTGTCGAAACAATACTGACATCGCCTCCTTGACCTTGGCATTGGGCATCATTGCTATTCCGCAGGCGCTTTGCCGGGTGCTCGGATTCATTCTGCAGTCCAACAGGAGGATCGGCGCCGGTGCGTTGTTCCGTTGTCTTCATTTTCACCATTGGAAATATTGTGAATGCGGGGGATGCGGTCACGGGAGCCTGGCGGCTGGCGGCTGGCGGAGTGCGATGCGGAGCGGGAGTGAGGAATGAAGTCCTCTAGGTGGGGACAACTTAATCTTTATTTCGGTGTTTGGAAACTCGGCCTCAGGGGGGAGGGGGGGTCTCGTTTGCTACCCCAGTGATTATACCCCAGTAACCACACCTTACTAGCAAAAGCAACAACGAAGCAGTGGTAGTACTTGCAGACTTTGAGTACAAAGAGCTATATTATGATATGTCAATAATTACATTTATTTCACTGCATTTACTTTTGCAATCTTCTCCTTACGGGCTTGCATATTATCCTTTTTACCTCCCTTTACAACTTTCTTTCCAATGGCAAGGCATGCGGTACAAATTGGGAAGGAATTGTACCCATCAGTCATGCAGCGTTCTTGTAGCTGTGGTAGACTCAATAGAAAGTCACTGGAACCTCCCTCTCCACAATGAATGCAAATCTCCCTCAGCTTCAACCTTCTGCCTCCGTTGTTGTAGTATCCCTTCTCAATTGGTGATTTGCAAGTTATATTTTTCTTTTGCGCCAACACCTTGCTCAAACGATGACTATCATCAAATAAAAGGTCTCCACAGGAATATCGCTCAGACACAGACTCCAGCTTTTGCTGCAACACTTCCATACATGCAATGTAATCATCGTCACGTGCAAATAACCAAAGTGATGACAAATCAAAAATATTCGAGCCCTTTTTGTGTCCTAACTCTTAGCAGGATTGATGTTAAGTTCATGTTAAAAAATAAAAGCCCTCAGATTGCAAGAGAGTGTATGAGTTCCTACGTAGGATACCTACGCGGCAAACGTATAATAGCCCATGTTATCGTGGAACGCGTTTCAAATATGAAAGGCAGGGAACGGAAGCAGTTGACAACGACATAATAAATGTCACCACGCCAACACTGAACACCTCTCAAAAGAGATGTCAATGCTGGGGGTTGAATGTTGGACCGCACGTTGGCACGGATGGGTTGCAGCCCGTATGCCAACTAGCTTTCTGACACTGTGTCTTGTGTGTTTCAATTGTTTGTAATTTTCGCCATTCGCGAAAATTACCTAGCTACCTACGTACAAAAGCTATCATAGCTCAACCAATTAAACCCAAGTACATCTGACATCTACAAGATCCCGTATGGTGGGTACGTATCGTACGTACGTATTAATAGCGCGGTATTT
>JALLAS010000353.1:0-13702 GCA_036939415.1 Detonula confervacea | reverse complement strand
TCTATACAAACCGATTTTTGATAAAAACGTTTGAAAATACGCGCAGTGCGAAAAAGTGGAGAATTCATACGCTATACTACTGTAGGTAGGTACGACACCATAGTGTGGATGGTGTTGCACGAACAATTAATGTGGCTGGTTCTTGCCTAAATTCTCTTGTGTTCAAAAACGCGAAAGGACTAAATCATATATGCCTCAGGGCTTTTGAATGATGCGCTTCTCGCATCTCGAAATAAAGACTAAAGGGCGCTAGCTAAAAGTATTTCATCGATACGACATTCTGGCACGTTACGATACTAAATAGTACTAAACAATGATTTAAACGGGAACGTTCTCAATTTGCTGGGACTCAAGTTAGGTCAATACTACATGTGAAATGGCGGGAAATGCCGAGACATCAACCGATACTTCTTCTTTGTCAAAGAAGATGAAACAAAAATCTCCCAAAAATGGCCAATATTCCACCATGACCGCACGATCGTGCCACGAACGGTAATTCAATGGGAAGGAACCGGCCGAAATCAACGAGGCCAATTGGTTTGATTGTGCCCGAGGCTGCCTTATGATATCTAGATAGTGCAGCGGATTGCTTGGACTGTGCGTGGCTGGGCCGTTCTTCTCACCGTGCCATGTGCTAGCTTCCCATTGAGCCAATGAAAGCAGCGTAAGTAAAATCGGGTGGTAAATGACAAGTCTCGCGCCGGGGTTGCGTGGGGCACGCCTAGAGATATCGTTATCGTTCGCTTGATAAGCTGAAGCGCCCTCCTCCTGCACGGGCTTGTGGGTTGCACGATTTATTTGATTTGACCACGGCGTTGTCGATAACGGTGACGGTGACGGCGCGCTACGGATTTGTTTCTTATTGCAACGTTTTTGTTGGTGATCAATTTCAATTGATCCATCATTGCTGCTCTGCATCCTGTTCGATGCCTCGTGATATGGAAATTTGATAGCGGTAAGTCAATGAAGAATGGTACCCGGATCGCGCTGAGCATGCGCTGAGCGATTGATTCAATTGCAATGGAATGTTCGGTGGCAAGATAGGGGGTCATTCGTTATTGAACGACCAAAAGCGTCGGCACGGTGCGTCTGGCATACAATTAATTGAATACGGGTAGGTGGAGAAATCCTATTCCAGGGGTCGATGCAATGAATGGAAAATGAGAACCACATGATCCATCCATCGCTCGGTGGGATAAAAATTGAGACGTGATACAATGAATGAAATTGAATCATGCAGTATTGAACGGCAAGTTCGTTCGTTGTGATGAAGCAATGCGCCAATGCGCTACGCGATGCATTGGTTTTCAATACTTTGCGTGCCCGGCACTATACTATTATGCAACGCCATGGAATTGCAATGCCGTGCGGCTGGCCGACAAGCCGAAAAGTGGACGAGCTAGAGATCCCCCTGTATATGCTAGCTTTGAGCTAAGCGAAGTTTGGCGCGGTCCTCGTCGAACAGCAGTTTCGTCTCATCCAACTACGCGCGGCCGGGTGGCTATGAACAAAGTCGTCGACGCATTGCAAATCGATATCGAATTCTCATACTGCGGCCATAGAAGATATCCGCATCGAATCGATAACGGCTAGCTGGATGCTCTCGAAGGTGCTGTGTCTTGGTGTGTGTAGAGATGTTATCCACTTATATCAATTGACCGAGATGATGAGCATAGTGCGTACTGCTGACGGCATGGGGCCGGCAGGCTTGTTTTGGCTGCTGGCTTCCATTGCTTGGACGAGAGGTCTCTGGTCTCTATCCTGATTTCGATTTGGAGCCTGCCGGGACTTTTGGGCAGATTTTGCAAGGAGCGTGGATGTGCAGAGGAGAAGTGCTTTTTCCTCGTCGCTTTTGTTCACAGAGGGACCGACTCCAAGCCCGGGCCCCGGTTTGGGGTCTTCTCGTCTTTTTGATGAAAGACTGTACCGAGAGGAAAAAGGAGCCTTGTTTTCCTGGCCACGTTTGATACCAGGCCTGGCTTGGGCCGGCGACCCTTTTTGCCTTTTTATTCAGTCTTATGCTTATGCAATGGTACAATTTGGCTCACCCGCACTCTCCTTTTCTGTTTCTCTGACTCTACTTGCAACGCGGTGGATCCTCGTTTGCCCTCCCTCATCTGCACGTCTTCGCATGGATCAATGAATCCACCCATCCATGTCCTCATTCTCCAACATTCAATCTGATTGCAATATCATGCTATTGATCACCTCTCCACTACTGACAACTTGAACAGGAATCAATTCACACAACAACCAGACCTGCAAAGAGACTGACTGTTCGAAACTCTGGCTGCTTACATTATTGACGTACAGAAGGATCACCGACAACTAGAACCGGTAACCAACAAACCAATAGCAACATGAAGAGAATACGACAACCCCAAACCATCCTCCTGGCCGCGGCCCTCGCCCGGCAGGTCCAAGCCCAACCCCCCTTCCGCGGCATCTCCTTCCCCGAGCTCGTCGCGCCTCGCGCCCCCTACCACGCCCGCACCTACGACCCCGCCAACCCCGCCGAAACGTGCTACGACATTCTCTGGGCCTCGGACGCCGACGATTCCGGCACGTTGACCAATTACGAATACCTGACCTTTTTGGGGGTGCTGAGCGAGGGGGACTTTGCGGAGGAGAATTATGCGGACATTCCCTTTGTTTTGAAGGTGAACTTTGTGTACCTCAGCTGCCTGTGTCGATTCCGGCCGGGGAACGAATTGACCGGGTCCAACTGCTGCGAGGGCCCGGAAGGGGGGATCGACGTTACGGGCGCCGATCCGGAGAAGTTGATCATATTGCCGGCGGACGAGGATTATTTGAATACGGTGTGCAGCGAGACGCAGTCGGCGGTGGAGTATGCGAGGATCGAGGAGGGGATCACGACTGCCAGTCCTACGTTGAGTCCGGTGACGGCCGGTCCGACGGGAAGCGTGAGTTGAATTGTCGTCGGAAGCGACCTTTGTCTATCGGAATGCTGAATCTTTTGTTGCTCACACTTTTTCACAACTGTCTTCCTCTCACTCGTAGCCGACGGATGGGCCCACGAAATCTCCTTCGCCGGGGCCGACGCTGTCGCCTGCGGAAATTCCAACCACCCTGGCGCCCACCGGACCGCCTACTCTGTCCCCTTCGAACGAGGTGAGTTTCAAAGTGTCGAGAGTTGATAGTACCTAAAACTATATTGAAATGAAAACGTGCGTGTCATTGCTAACCTTTCCTATTGCAAATGTCTCCCCCGTAGCCGACGAAATCGCCTACGCCAGGACCGACGCTGTCGCCTGCCGAAACTCCAACCACCCTGGCGCCCACCGGGCTTCCGACATTTTTTCCCTCGGCCGGACCATCGAAGAGCCCCACGCTTCAGCCTATCACCAGCAGTCCAACAGACAGTCCCTCAGCGAAGCCTGTTACTGCCAGTCCAACTGTAAGTCCCTCGGCGAAACCAGTTACTGCAAGCCCAACAGTGAGTCCCTCGGCCAATCCAGTTACGGACAGCCCAACGAAGAGTCCTACATTAAACCCCGTCACGGAGAGTCCATCGGCGAATCCCACGCCGGCTCCGGTCACCGACAGCCCCACGGCAGAGCCTACCACGCTGCCTCCGTCGACATCGCCCAATACCACTCCGACCACGAATGCTCCGTCGGGAACTCCCACGGCCGAGCCTACCCGGGAGCCTACGACTCAAGCTCCGAGTGCTGCGCCTACGACCAAAGCTCCCATTGTCGGAACGGGAGCTCCAACTGTGACGCCTACGACCGAATCGCCGTCCGTTTCGCCTACGACGAAGGCTCCCATTATCGGCACCGCGTCTCCAACAGTCTTGCCTACCACGAAAGCTCCCATTGTTGGCACGGGAGCTCCGACGGTGGCTCCGATTCCGGCACCGACGGTCAAGCCAACTTTCGTTCAGGTTCCAACCGTACCAACTGCTTCGCCTACCACAGGTACTCAATATCCAAGTGTCAGCTCCCAACCATCCAAGATCACTGGTTCTCTTCCCGTTCCCACTGATCCGCAGACCATTCCGCCGTGGTACACTCCCGAGACCCCCTCCGTTACACCTCCCAACCCGCCAACTCTGGATACCCCCACCGAAGCCGCACCAACCGCACCATTGCCTCCTGGAGGCGTTGAAGGTCCCACCGACCGCGACGTACCCACTGACGAATCGGAAACCATTTCGGGCGGCTCCATGGTCGTCATTATCGTCTCCTCCATGTTCGTTTTGGCCGGAGTCGCCTACCTATTTGCGGCGCGGCGGAAGCAACCCGACAAGGATCCAAGCTTAGAGGAGGTGGCCAACAGGGACTTTGATGGTCAGGATGACTTGGAGGCTGGTATCAGTCGACGTGAGATGGGGCCGGAGGAGGATGTCAATCGCAGCAAGCCCGATAGGCCCCACGGAAGTTCCGGCGGCAATTCTAGCCTGAATGATAGCGTGCTGAGCAGCAGCCGCAGTCTCCGCAAGAGCGTCGAATCCGACGCGGCCGTCTACGAGGGTGATCGGTATGATAGCCAGGCGCCAAAGCCCCCGCCGCCCCCCGAGGTAGAGGCCATCGACGGCGTCCCCAGTTGCGACTCGTACGACGCGGTCGGCGTGCCCGAGTACACCATTCCCCAAACCCAGCCCCGTTCTCCCTCCAGCGTGCCGGTCATCACCGGCGTGCCCCTCAGTCCCAGCAGAAGGGAGAAGGGCAGCGACTCCTCGAGCGCGGGAGAGTCCGGGTGGTCCAGCAGCGCAGGCATGAGCTCGTTGAATACCGCTAGCTTTGATGCCGGGACGGACGATGGATTGTTGCCAGGGAGTCCGGAAAGGTTGTTGGCGGTGGCGGCAACGTTGGGTGCGGCGGAGGGGGCCCGACACCAGGCTGGGTCGGTGCAGAGGGATGCCAAGTGAGTCTTTGAGTTGAATGTTACATGCATGATGTGTGTCCTTGTTCAGTTATATGTGCTTGTATGTTTTCTGACCGTCATCTTCCCTTGCTCCATACCATCAGGCCTACGTGGCTTCCCGTCGACGTCGACAGCGAAAACTCGGGCTCTGCCGGATCCTACGACTTCAACAAACCCGACCATATGAACCCACTCAATATACACTCGGGCCTGTCCCCGACAAGCAAACAAAGCCCCTCGCCCCGACGCCAATCCAACAGCAAGGTCGTCAGCCGCGAGGACCTCAACGCCGCCATCGAGGCCGGCGACTGGGCCATGGTGGGCGCCACGGCGGCCCTCCTCGCCGACTCCAACTTTACCTCGGATCGCTCCCTCTCCGGATCGATCACGTCGAAGGACTCGGCAAAGTCGTCGTTACTTTCGACCTCGAGCCAGGACTCGGGTAACCGGACGCGGGAATTGGACCGTATGGTCGAGACTGGGGACTGGGAAGGGGTGGTGTTGGCCGCGGCGCAGTTTCAGGGCAATGCGAGCGAGATTGAGGATAGCACGGTGGGATCGCATTATGACTCCAGTGTGACGGATGGGGAGTCCCCGCGGAGAATGTTGGAGACCCGAAGGGAGGTGGAATTGTTGGTGCGAAGGGTGGTCCCGGACGAGGTGGATAACATTGACGAGATGATGGTGCAGTTTGACGGGAGGGAGGAGGAGCTCATCGAGACGCTTCGGACCATGCAGGAGCGCTCGGTGGCCCAGAGGGCAAGGGCGGCGGTGCAGAAGACAGCCAAGCTGGAGGCGCGAGCCAAGGCGTCGCTCGCGGGGGCCGAGGGATCTCAATCGTTTGCTGCCGCTGCTTCACGGTCGGCGCTGGGGCCATCGGGGCACAGTTTGAGCGGCTCGTCGGCCGATCCTTCGTTCTACGGCAGCGCCACGGAGTCGAGCGGGGCAGGTCAAGGGTACCATTCCGCATCCAGTAGCGTGAGCGATAACGTGAGCGAGCTGGGCATGACATCCGAGGACCCTGATACCGATACCCGCAATTCGGTCTCGGTCTCCAGCAAGACACACCAGAGCTCATTGGAGCTGGCTATCGAAAAGGGCGACTGGCGTGCCGTCGGCGAGGCCGCGGCCATGATGGGCGAGGGCTCCGCGGGCATCATACCCGATGGATCCCAAAGCGGTGAGGCGGGCGACGAAAGCGTCTCCAGCGCCACGTCCAGCGCCCTGACCGAGTCCATGGGGAAGCAGGAACGGGTGTACTATCTGGACGCGCTGATTGCCAAGGGCGATTGGTCGGGGATTGTTGCCGCCGCAGGCAAGTACCAGGCCAAGGACGATCACGGGTCTTTAGACGGCAAGCCATCAGAGGAGGAAAGGGAGGCCCTGGCGCAGGCTAGCATGTGGCAAAATATTGCCAATCAGAGCAGGCAGGATGGTAGTGCGGATGCGCAGGGTGCCGTGGATGCAGCGGACTGGGCGATATCCCGGAGTTTGGAGCAGAAAATGAGGGGCAACGATAGTGCTGGTTCCAATGATCTGGATTCGAAAAAGCCCCGAATTGCAGACGATGAGAGTGTGTGATGAATGCTATGTGCCGTGCTTTGTTTTCATATGCTGCATTCGGATCCAGGTCGTTCTTTGTATAATTAGTGTTTATTCGTGTGGTGCCATCATTCAGATTTAGGATGAGTGCCATAGAACCTAGAAATATGAACGTAAACTGATTGTTTCCCATGTTTGAACAACAACAGCTTTGTTATATACATGAATTGTGCTTACAAGTGTTGGAATAATACGTTCTGAGTATTTATCATCCTAGCTGAGAAGCGAAGATTTGTTATTCATTTTTTTTTGCTACGAACTAACATCCGGACCATTTCTTTACCTACATAACAAAATTTGTGCGGAATTCGATCTGCCCAGCAAAATGTCGTCAGGATTACAACCGGCCAATTGTTCGGAAAGCAAATGTGTTTGGCAATGCATACTGCCATTGAAGTAGACTCTAGGGGTATTATTTCGATCACTGACACATAATATTAGCTGGTGTTGAATAGAAAATTCAATAAAAGGTATTATATTGGGCAGAATATACTTTCTGCAAATTTATTTTAAAGCTCACGCTCATGTGTATCAACAAACCTGCATCTTCAGGTACAAAACCAAAACAAAGCTTTTAGCATTTCTGTCAGAACTGATGGTAAGACACGTTGCGCCCAGCAGATTAAGCACTAACCTACATATTAGACCCTGTGTATCTGTAACGGTACACATCTTTGTTTGTGCTCTTTTTCTGTGCACAGCTTCATTGATATTATTACAATCCTTTACAAACCTACCTCAACTTGTGGAGTCCACCCCAAGTCCAGATTTTACACTGCTAGCTCGCTACGATGCATTCACTTTTGGCGCATATATACTCACAATATCATCAGCGAAGCCGGCTGCTAGGAAAGGCATGTGTGGGTGGAATGACAAACAACTGACAGGTCCAATTCTCTGATTAGAAATCTTTTCATGATATCGAATCACTTGCTGGGTTGTGCCATCATGTGCCATGATTTTGATAAATTGAGCTGGTGAACCAGTAGCAAACATTGGTACGTTGGAATGAGCTGCAAGTGCTGTCATCTGCATTTTGTGATCAATTGTTCGAACAGATGATGAGTACCGCAAGTCCCAGAACTTGATGCTTCCTGCTACACAACCTGAGACAATCTGCGTACAGTGCATGGGTGCATGCAAAATATATGACATGAGTTATCAACAGGTATGGTTTTCTTAATTCAGACCAACATTGAATAACCTATTACTCACCTCATGCCTCCCGCCATATGTTGTAAATGATACATCTACAACCCAACTTGTATGCTCATCGAATTCAGAATACTTCCTGCGTCTCGATGACAAGCCATTCCGGGCGATTCCTTCATTAATGTACAAGACTGAATCGGTTTGATTCGAGCGAGTGTCGAATACCCTCAATGATCCATTACCATATCCTGCGACAATAATGTCAGGACCAAGCCCAGAATATCCATTGTTTAAGTCATAATCCCATGCAGTTGTAAGTGTTGTGAGTGAGGCATCACTCTTACTCTCAAATGTATTACGGAGTTTCTCTGTTGCAATATCCCAACATCTAATGGCCTTGGTATTTCCTCCAGCAATCAATTGACCACCACACTGTTGAAACTCCAAAACAAGGCCACTGGAGTAGCGTTTGTCTGTCACAATGTCTGGCGCCGCCACGAATGATGATATTAGAGATGGCTTTTCACGGCTGATCTCATCATTCGGCTCGAACAGGCCCTGTCGTGTATTCGAGTGAAAATTCGCGTGAGTCTCTCAATCAAGCTAGACAAGTGGTAAACAGAAATGAAAATGAAATCTTACATCGAAAATTCTCACTACGCCATCACTGTTTCCCGTTAAAAGAAGACTCGTACTGGCTTCATTGACCCATAGTGCCGCAGTTGCACGCGAGCTTTTTGAATTACGATCCGAGAATGAACTCATGCGTTCTCCAGTCTGGGCGTTCCAGATTGATACATTATCAGAGCTCCCACTGCATACTACTAATGCTGGCTCGTAAGGATGAAACCGAAGCAACGACGTAGACCGCGCACCAGTGTTTCGTAACAAAGAAACCTGTTGCAGCTGAAGGGATTCTTTCTTCAGATCCGCCTCCTTTTCCATACCGGCGGCCGCGTCGCTTTCGTCATATTCATAGGGGGATCGTGACATTCTCATGGGTCGCTCAGCAAGAACCGCAAAAGACTCTTTCAGAAGGTGGCTCTTTTGCTGCATGCTTCTATTTCGGGTCCTTCTATATCGGATCATGGCGCCCCTGTCGCTCAATGGATCTAATATCTCCACATTGTTAATGTTGTCTTGCTCCCCAAATTCAATCTTTTTCCATTCAAAAACCTTGGATTCGGGATAAAAATAATCTAGTTCAGGCAGCACAGCCGATTCAAACTGAGGGAAGGCCTGATTGTATCCTTTTCTAGGACTGATGTTTTCTGGGGTGCCAATGGTGAAAGCATTGGTGCCAGCTGAGACGGTCCGCTGAAGGGACATGGAACTATGGTGCTGATGCTGCTGTTGAGAACCGTACGCGGATAGATTTAGGCCAGTAGCATTCCTCCTCCCCGCCAATGTTGGTGGCGAAGTGAATTCTCCGTCATCAATATCGTGGCTTGACTTCCGCCTCCTGCTCCCAGCCATCCTTTGCTGCCGCAGCTTCGTCTTTTCCCGCATGACGTGTTTGTTCAATGCAATTACAATTGACTGAACAAGCTCGCGTATCGACGGGAAGGGATCATGCCCATATAGCTTGTAGACAGCTGTCCAAACCTTAGACATGTCCTTTTCTATATCCAAATTGCCCGCCAGCTGGTATGGCATGGGAATGGATGGCATAATTGCACCCCCCAAGACGCTTCTGGTGGAAGGGCTGCCAAAATTCTTCCCGGAAATGGACACGAACGCCTCTAGGTACTTGCCAATGAATCGATTCAATGCCAACAATGCCTCACATCTGACGGCGGGGCTAGCATCTGTTAAAGCTTCAGCCAATTTGATCGCCACGGAAAGGTCCAAGTTCATCCGCTGCTCATCGTCATAGATTGTCTTTGCTTGTTCAGGCTGTTGTTGTTGTTGCGGTTGTGGCATTGTGTGCACAATGGGAGCGAGATCAGGAGATGGGTTGCGCCCGGGCATCAGGTTGCTGAAAATCATTGTCGGTTGTTTACTACTTCCGTGCATCAAGTTCATCATCCCTCCCTGTGGCGTCACTGGGGTCATTGGCATGCCGGGAGGACCATTATTTGTTTTTGTTGGCTGCGGTCGAAATTGTTGACCATGTGTGAGACCTTTGGCAGCCGGGGCCAGTTTTGGAAGTAGGGTAGATCCACCCACCAATCCTCCTCCTCCCATATTGGGTGCCCCTCCCACATTAGGGGTCAATACAGAAGCATTCATCATACCGCCCATAGTAGGTTTTGATGATGCTCCCATAAGCCCACCTGGAAGCATGAGACCCGCTGATTTCGACCCTTGTTGAAAAGAAGTAGTGTTCAACGAGGCCTGGGGCACTTGCTGCTGTCGCATCAGCTGCTGCATTGACGAGGGAGGTTGCATCTGATGATGAAGCATTGGTGCCAAAGAAGGAGGAGTCACTGTTGGCGGATCGTTAGATGGTTGTGACATTGCCGCCCTCGACCCAAAGAGATACCCCAGTGCATAACACGAGGCAATCCTCACATCGGACGCGTCATCATTCAACCTTGCTATCAGCCGGAAGTGTAACCCGGCCCCGTACAGCTTCGACTGCGCGCCAGCGTTGTCCTTGACAAGATTTCCGAGGCAGATCAGGAGCCACATTCGAAATTGCGAAGTTACGTTTTGTTCTGCTTCTTTTTGCACAGATTCATCGGGGCTTTCAAGCGATTGTAGCAGGGAATTGATGGTGGTGTGCAACTTCTCGTTAATGCAATCGTTCTGACCTTGGGGATACTCGTAGCATATCACAGATAGTATAAAGGCCGCCATGGTACGCTGCTCGGACGCATCCTCGAGAGACATGGTCTTATTGGCGGTCTTGTCCAACCCCCACCGCAAATGATGTATAAAGTGAGGCAGCGCCCGATCCTTCACCACATCCTCCCGACAGCTCGAGTCGAACCCGACCACCTTGGACCATATTCCGATCAAAACGTGCTTGTACTCGTCAATCGGACTCTGTAATAACTTGAGCACGTACGGAAAGATCCCCACGCTCAACGCCAAATTCACCGCGGACGGTCCCAAATCCAAAAACCTCCGCAGCAATACCAAAGCCCGCACCCTGTGCGCCTGCGACAGCAGCACCTGCAACACGATCGGCAACTCCTGCGGCGGGTCCAGTTCGTGGGCGGCAATGTCCGTGTCCTGGCTCTGCTGCAGAAAGGGGAGGGGCGTGCCGCCCACGGCGGTGGGAGGACAGCGGATGACCAATTTGGAGCGGGGCTTGGCGGAGGCCCATTCGAGCCAGATTTCGAAGGCGGTTAATTGTTCGGCGAAGAAGGGGGCGTGTATGTCTGGCAGCTGCGATGATGATGGGTGTTTCGGACCTGCCGTTCCTTGGCTTGATGCCGTTGTTGCAGACAGCCGCTGCGATGGCTGCCCACCGCCACCAGCACCACCAGCCACCCTTGTCGTGCCATCATCATCTCTACCTTCCGCCGAGGATGCACTCCCCGCTATAACCCCAACCCCAACGCTAAACCCCGGTCCCATCTCCTTCAAATGCCCCGCATCCATCAGCTGCGTCAAAAACGTCTCCACCGCCAAATCCCACGCCTGCCACAACGGATGATGGCACGTGCTCGGCAATTCCGGCAAACTGCTCGGACTGCAGTTCAGGCTGCGCAGTATCCTGTCGGCCAATAAAAAGTTGCGAAAGAGGTTGGACACCACGAGATCGTGTCGGAAGAGGCGTTGGAATAAAGGACCGGGGAGGACGTTCCATGCAATGGTGTCGGTGATGGCGGTGAATATCCAATTGAGTTCTCCCAACGGAGTCTTTCTGTCGGTAATCTTTCCGGGAATCGCATCGATGACCGATTCCAGCTCCCGTAAGCTCCGCGTGGTGCTCAGAGGGTTCTGATGCACGAACCACTTTAGGGCAATGTGCATGGGCGTGGTGAGGCACGAAGTAAAAATATCCGCGGGGAACTCGGGATTGAGCGGGAGCCATTCTCCCTGGGCCGTCGGACACAACACTATGGTATCGCGGAGGGCCTTTAGATATTCGGGGGACGGAGGTCCGTTGTTGTTGGTGGCGGTCGACTCGCTCTGCTCCGAGTTGTTGGTATTGGCCCCGCTCATTCGATTGTACGACGGCGATTGCGACGGTCCTCCTCCCACCGCACCTCCGATTCCCATTCCGGACGATGCCGTCGCCATCATCGTCGTCGCGGTATCATTATTACCACCCGCGCTCCCCAGGGCCCCCGCAAAAAACGGCATCAGCACCCCGGCGCCGCTGCAGTCCAACACAATGACGCTGGGCTTCCCCAACCACCGCCGCAGCTCCGTGACGCTCAGCGGTATGTAATTCGTGTGATGCTTGTCGAACAGCCAAATCTCCCCGCTGGGCGTGGGCCTCGGGACTCCGTGGCCGTTGTAATGCAACAGCACCCTGTCCCCCCGGGCGATTTCCCTCATTTTCAGGCACAGGTCCCTCACCTGCTCCACCGTCGGATCCAACGCCCGTCGATACTTTAATTTGGACCGCTGCTGTCCGAACTTGGCGTATTGCTGCTCCAATCGCTCGCCGATGCGTTCCTTGGCCTTGGCGCGGGAGATGGAGGTGGGATCGAGCCAGCACTGCAATTTGGCGCAGGGGGCGGGCTTGTCGAGGTCGGGGGGATCGGTGCCGATGTTGAGGGCGAGGACCAAGGCGACTCCGACGGTTTTCATGCGGTCCTTGTTGCGCCAGTTGGGGGTTATGAGGGCGTGGGGGGTTGGATGGAGGGAGGCGTTGCTGCCGGATGGATGGTGCTGTTGATTGTGAGCATTGTTGTTGTTGTTGTTGTGTGCATTTCGATTGAGCAAAGCGTGGTGATGCAACAGCGTTCCCATCGGGATGGGGTGGCCGTCCTTCATGACGATGGAGGACGGATCGTGGAATGCCCATCGCGGGATTGCATTTGCATTTGAGCTTGCACCGTTATTGTTGCCGCTGCCGCCACCGTTGTTGGCATTATTACCCGCCGCGGAGATATTGCCGTGGCTGCCCAATCGATCCCGCGCGGACAAGTTCCCGACCGACCCTTCCGCCGACATTCGCCGCTGCTGCATCCCGTGAACGTCGGCGGAGGATCCGCGTCGGAAGCGGGGAGGGAGGAGGCTGGTGGGATTGGTTTCCGAATCTTCAAAGTTGTTGTTATTGTTGTTGTTGTTATTGTTGTTAAGGCCCACCACGCTCTCATCGCCGACGAGAAGAAGGCTGCCGTTATTCATCGTCCCCGCCGTAAAGCTGTCATTCATATCGCCCGCCGCATTATCCTCCGCGATGGGCGTAGGCTGCGTAGGCCCGGGACTCATCCCCAATCCGAACACCCTCGCGAACGAACTGTGCCTCCTCATATTATTCGTCTGCGACGACGATAGGTTCGACGACGAGGCCGACTTTGTCGGCGTCATCCTGCTGCTCGTGCCCGTGCTGCCCAAGCTGCCGGCGGCATCCGCCGCGGGCATTCCGTTGTGATGATGATGATAATTATGATGATCGGCATTATTGTTGTTATTATTATCGTCGAAATCCCATCCTTCGCCCTCGGGATGCCGCGATGGGGCGGACGATGTCGAGGGACGTATGCCAAAGTCGGACATGTCGTGGAGGTACGGCGCTCGTTTGTGGCGGGGGTAGTATTCGGCATTTTCTCCTTCGTCGTTGTTGTCGTTGTTCGTTTTGTTTGCATTATTCATGATGGTATTATTGCTCGCTGAGTTGTTGCTCATGCTCATTATGCTATGATGTTATGATTATGATGGGTTACTCCTACTTATTATGATCATTATTTGCTATGCGCGGCGCGCTGCTGCATTTATTTGGACATCAAAGTTTCGCGAGATAGAGGGGATGTTGTTATGGCGCAGCGGGAGATTATAAGTATGGACTTCGACTGCACCCTTTCTTCGACTCTGGCTCTCTCTCTAGAGTGGCAACAATCAGAGAGCATGCATGGCCGGCGGCAGAGAGGAAGGAATCAGACATGGCTACTAGCCAAGTCTCAAGGGTATGATTAAAACGGTGCCGTTG
>JALLAS010000352.1:0-14162 GCA_036939415.1 Detonula confervacea | reverse complement strand
TCGCGATATCGCGCGAGATCGCGAGCTCGCAAGGGGGCTTGTAATTTGAGTGGTCGTATATCTACGACCGTGCCCTGAATCCTGTAAAGGGCATCTTCTCCAAGGGCTTCGAGAACCTTCCCAATGTCTCTCCCATTCGTCTTGGCTTTATGAAGAGAAACGACCCAAAACTTAGCCATACTACCACAGCTATCTAGCATTCTCTCTTGAACCTCTGATTCTGACATATTGCCAGAGATAGGCTCAATGCCAAACCCAAAGACGGAAACAACTGGGTCCACATATACTGTCATGTTGGAGGATACCTTGTTCTCCCATATCTTACCTTCCAACATGGTGTCATCCGAGATAGTGGTACTTCTAATCTATTCCTCCTCAGCAGAGACATCTCTTTGAGGCCTAATATTTACAAATCAATCATCCATAGAGGGGGCAATGGTGATAGACTGGAAACTGGTCTCATTCGTAGAGATAGAGACAGCGACTTCATCAATCTCACCCTCTTTTTCAGTCTCAGTCTTTTCAAAGATGGTGTGCACGAAAGCGAAAGCCAGGGCAATATGGCCCGCTCTGTTGAGGTAATAAAAGCCAGCACATGCTGAGGAACTGAGAATCAGATGACGAATAAATCTGTTACTCTGATGCAAGAAGCTATTGATCGTGCGCTGCTCACTTGATAATGGCTGCTTGGACCTTGCGTATCTAGCCACACTCGCTTGCGACATCTTCCTGATAGGTAGATAATTAGAAATCGGTCACATTTTGTGTGCATATGATTCAGTGTTATTAATTTCATTTCAGACAACTAATCAACAGGCTATAATGGCACAACACATCAACAGGATTTCAATGAATAATCCGTTTATATCTTGCCATTCTGGCATACTCAGTAACCGACCATGTTGGGTGCCACACGACAGGCTCAGTAATTGACCACGTTGGGTGCCACGCAGCTGGTTTAACACACACGTGCACAAACAAATGTGGTTCTTCAGCCGACTGATCAAATCAGCTTCGCCTATAGATGCTCGGAGTAAGATATGTTATCCATAAATGGCATGCACTCAAAATCAGTAACTGCTACCCAGCAGGTGCCATTTTGGCATCGCGAATAGCACAATCATAAATGATCACGTCTTGGAAACTACTATAAAATGCCGCTGAGGATTGAACCCAAATGTCATGCATTTGTGACGCTGGGCCATCAGCTAATCAAGTCTTTGCCCATCAAAACCAATAAGTTGTCAAGTAAAGCAAGATCCAGCATCGCCCAAAACGACATATTGACAAGGGATCTTTACCAAGATCGCTCCTTGCGATATCGTACTCAATCACTGTTGCCAAGATTTCCAAAGATCACGCTTTGTGACACAAAAATCAACCAGTATCCTTCATCGTACCAATGGCAGGAGGCCAACCTTGACAAATCAGACAACCCATCGTGCAAAATCGCCGCCGCCTCTGCAGAAAACGCTCATTACGCCAACACCATCGGCATTAACAATACATATATGATAACCGTACCTTAATATTATCAGATGTCCAAGGAAAAATAAAGATGTATCGTATCTCTGATATCAATTGCAACGACGGCGAAAGCTTTGGCAGTTTGTCCAAAAGTATTATGCTTAGAATAAGAGATTGATCTACTTAGTCCTGAGTTGATTGGCATTCGTGACTCAATACGGAGTCAAGGAAAGCGAACTGCACAAAACTGTACGGAAACCTGTGGAAACTGTGTATAGAGATAAGTAAGTAGAAGTACTTATAATTTTTTAAGTGATAAATACCTTATATTCCTGAAACGTTTTATTTATTGATAGTAAGTTAGAAGTATTATATTTTCAATAATTATTGGAATACCTAACTAATACTTATATATTTCCGTATCCCTATTTGCCATTGCCGCTTTTACTCCTTCCACCATGGCGCCAAACTTCTCTGGCGGCGGCGCCCGCCACACTACGATACATACCGCACCCATCACCCATGCCATCACTATCATCTTCTCTGCCCAGCGCCAGCCACCAGAAGCCACCAGCCATTACCGCCAGAAGACTGCCGCCCATCTAGTGGACAACCATCAAGCCACCTACCAGCCATGGTCGTCGAAAGCCCAGCAAAAGCCGCGGTTCGATTTAGTTAGGCGAAGGCAAGCGAGCTTCGTCGCTTCTACTTCTGGACTTCTGGATGTTGGTGGTAGCAATGTGCCTGTATATCTCATCATCATCAGCCCCTCACTTTCCAGCAGCGCTGACATTATATTCGTGAAGAACATTCTTTTGATGCGATGTCGATGGCAATGGCAGAGAAGAGTATTGAATCATTCGATGATGCGCGCAGCGATGACGAGATGATGACAGACAGCAACAATCGCAGCAATGATGACGAGAAGAAGTGTCGACTTGCGCAAAATGTATGCGAGGCAATGCAAAAGGGGGACAAAACCGAACTTTATTCCATATTGGAAATTTCATTGGAGAACGACGAGTCCTCAAATAAAGCAGCCGGTGACTCTGCATCCCCGCCAACTGACAACAACAAATGCCGCGAGTTATTATCCGTCTTTCGCTCGTTGATTGGAAACACTGATCAAGATGTTGGAAGACTGGATCTCCCGCTTTCTGTGAGGGTACATATTGTTCTCCGCGCGCTGCTTCAAATACCAAGTGGAAAATATGCAATTCCATGGTAAGCATTTTGATTGCATACAATTTTGTTGGCATTCTGTGATGTGTGATGCTGATAATCTAATTTTTACCTCATATTTATTGGTACGACAATCATGTTGCACATGAAAATAAAGGGGATCAGCCAAAACTGCAATCCAATCATTACAATATTATGCAAACAGCCATCACAATAAAAATCATCACTCCAATAGCTCTACTCTCAGCCATGGAGAGGAGCTGGCAATGGTTGCAGAAATTCGCTCCTTCGTCACAAGTTTGCAAAATGAAAAAGTGGAAAAGGAATTTGTCAACCAAACCATCAAACACCTTTTGGAATTAGGAAATGCTATTCTTGAACCTCTCAAAATGAAAGCAAATAGTGAGGAGCTTATCAAATGTGAACAAACAAAAGATTTGGAGGCAGATCAAGTTGTCATCTGGAGGAGGCGTCCAAATTCATACCTTCTGCCTTTGGAATTAATCCCTGTGATCTTAGCTGCGGCGGATTGCTTGGATGATTTGCAATTGGGTTTCAATGTGGAAAATGAGAAGAGATTGAAATCGAAAGAAGACGATGTTATGATTGCTCACCCAGAAGAAGTCAAACACGAGGATGGAGGCGGTCTGTACATTCGTGCTAGTGACAGACTTCTATCATCAATGTTTGCTTCATGTATTGATGGAGATAGCGATGATGGCAGCACCAGCAAATTACAGAGGAATATGCGAGCCGATGCATCACTGCCTCTGCTTTCATTGGCAATGGATGATATTGGATCTAGCCGAATGTCAACAATCTTGCCTCTACATGAAGGGGTGACTTATTGGGATTGTTTGATATATGCATTTAATGATGCGATCAATGCCAATTTACTATGCTATTCCGATGGTTTTGAATCAGATGACGGCATGAGGAGAGAAGCAAAGGAGCAAATTCTCGATGAGGCAGTGTCTAATGAAGGTGCCCATATCATTCCACTATCAGATTATCCTGCATTGATGCGATGTATCTGCCGCATGGTAGCCACAAGCTCATCTTCCAACACAAGCTGGGAATATGTGCTTCTTCGGCTCTACCATGCAGCTGCAGTCGCTACTTGTAGAACACCTTCCTTCTATCAACGAAAGATGTACGGCGAAGCAGATCGATTGGCAACACTTTCCACAGTGGAATCTCATGTTCTTCTTCCGTCGTGCACCGGGGCTTCCGTATCAACAATTAAATCTCTTCTAGAGGCGTGCATGCAGAATTGCTGCCCATCATGTAAGACAAATGCTAAGGGGGAGATGTCTGGGGTTGTGGATTTGCATGTCCATTCAAATGCTGAAGATGTCGTCCCAACATGGNTTCGGCCCTCGTGCTGTCTTTCGCATGGCCTCTGACATGATGCGCAAAATAGCGCAAGACAGCAACTCTCAAAACAAACGCCATTCAACAGGCTTTGGCAGCGATGATGAAGTTGGATATGCACTCAAAGTTCTACTACATCTGTCAGGAGTCAACGAAGGCAAATGCCGTGTGTGTTCTGATGACAGATTCAACGAAGATACTGAAAAATCTGCGTACGATGTGCTGAAATATTCTTATTACAGTGAAAATGACCAGTTTCTCCACCGATATCCAAGGCCAGATACTGGAAACAATTCATATCGACATCAGCTCGGTCTTCATACAATCTCTGCATATTCGAACTTGGTTCGTGCCAGCCTAAATCATGGTGCTCTTCATAAAGCCAGAAAGTCAACAGATTCATTCATTGAAGATATTGCGAGAACTTGGATAGATGCAGCCAATATGCTTCTGGAGGAGAGTACTCGATCACCAACTCCTGGAAAATTATCTTCGAGCGCACCAGATGGGACTGCCATGGCAATTGTCATCATTACTGTAATTTTCTTTGAGGTGCCTTCATCGCAAAATGGCATTATTCGGTCCATATATGGCCGTCTTGCAAATATGGCATCTCATAACACGTCAAACAGTGACAGGCAGAGTGAAGAGCCAAGTTTTGTCTTAATATCTACATTGGCATGGTCTCTTATTTCTAGTGACGGAAAACACTCATCTATTGATGTTGTGCGAGGGAAAGGACCGAAATGCCAAAATGATCAAGTTACATCTGTATTGGGGCCTCTTTGCAATCTTCTTTCGAAATCATCCATGTCACATGACCAACATCTAAATGGCATTCTGACATATAGTAGTAATGATGCGCCACATCTTTCACATGGAACACTCCGTCGGCTTGCACGTGCTCTGGTACCAGCAACCTCTGGCCGAGAGTTTATTCTGGCTATGGCTCAGAAGAACATGCGTGTCCTAACAGCTTCTGCACCTTATTCCAATTCATTGACCAAGGCATCATTCTTTGAATTCATGCCAAGTACCCCGTCAGGCGCAAACGATTCAATTTATTTGGCCATTGATTGCCTGTGTTCGTTGGTAGAAAAATGCCACCCTTCAGCCAATGAATCTCCAGATGATTGTGGTCAGACAGCCTTGAGATTGCTCACTGATATAATCATACTCCAGCGCCCCTCATCGCCTTCTGGCTCCCCGACTGCATCCTGTGTGCCGATCAAAGTCGTTTCATGGTTGCTCAGTCAACTCAATGTATCGGCGCGCTTAGGAAAGTTGAGCATGTGGGCATCCAGGCGATTGCTGAGAGCATGTTTTGTGGGTCTTTTGAAGTTTACAGCGCTTGGGCAATCATCGTTGGTGGAATATGATTCTTTCTTGCTTCCAACAAGCATTTTTTCAATGACCTGTTCATCGTCTGTTACTATGAGAAATGGCACCAACGAAGACCCAGACTGTGGAACTTCTTCAGGTCAATTGGTAACGTTTGAAGCTAGACACGATGTACCTGGAATGCTACGGTTTGCTGTCAGTCTTTATAATGATATTGTTGCAAAATCACATAGGATCATGCTTTCCAGCATTGATCAATCACTGCTGGAATCACACGCTCTCCTCAAACCTCATCTACTTCGAAAAATACTCGGTCGTTCTCATACCACAAATGAGTCAATCAATGTCGATGCAAGTGCTAAAGATGCAATGGACCAGCTATTCAAAGAGGGCAAAATTGCATTACAAAGAGGGTTTGATCCAAGTGATGACTCTCTTGGCTCAGTCATTGATGCTATTTTCCTCATTATTTTCATGAACGGTGCTGCTGCGATAGTGAAAGAGAACCATGATGGCTCTTTTGAAGGCGATTGGATGGCGAATTTGAATGAATATTTATATGAAGCAGAAACATATTACTATCTTCAAGAAAGCGTTGGCAAGATTCGAGAACGAGGATTGCCCCTTCCAAGCTGGATTGAAGCTCGAAGTCCCAGAAAAAGATGCCATGAATCAGTAATGAAATCAGATGAGTCCCTGTTGAACTGTGCGGAGTTCAAACTTTTTCACATGTCGCTGTGTGATATTCTGGTCGAAATCCTTCTTCAAAACTGGGCACATCATGACAGGGTTCGACCTGACAATCATACTCATGATATATCTATTATGCGTAGTGTGAACTTAGTTGTTGGGAGTAAAAGACGGGCGAACGAGTTGGTTGAAGGCCCATCAACAAAAAAAATCTTTATGGGTGGTATGCCTTGCAATTCCATCTGCTTCTTCCTCCAATTATCGGCGCAGCACTTGCGTTCGCTTCTCAGCGCAAGTGAAAACAAAGAGGATGCATTGGCTGAGGTAGATATACTGATAAAAAATGTTCTGGACCTTTGCAAAGTGATCTTATCCAAGCGGACTCTGCATGGGATATCAAGTCAAAGCCAAATCTTATCATCTCTTTGGAATCTGTATTGCTCCTTAGCTGATGAGGAATCATCCCAGTTATTGTGCATATTTGTCAAGGAATCTTATGTCGAGATTGGACATTGGGCAGACGAGGAAAGAATGTATGACATAGACGAGTCATCATTCACACTTCTATCAATCACATCCCCGACGGACTTGGATTATCATGTGCGGTACTTGCGACAGGTGCTTCTCTCAGCACTATCCCATGTCCTTACTTCCATTCCAGCTTCACAAAGTGTGATATCAATAGCAGAGCGAAAATCTACTCTTGGTTTATTGCTTCTAATGTTGCCACAAATGTGCCAGGACTTAGATGCTGGTTTTCAAGGTTACAGTGGAGGCCTAACAAAAAGGCTGATATTACTTTTCCTTGATGTGATCAACAAATCCATTGATTCTATGGCAACACTCTTTGGAGTGTTACCTGCAAGTGCTCAACACCAAATCAAGAGTTCGTTTGTAAGTGTTCATCAGTCAGCTGTAATAATATGGGAAGGATTTAGAGAAAATTCTCTGCAGCAAGCGTCTGTGATCAAAGGCGCACTAAGACTTTGCATTGACAAAATGCCCAACATGGTTCGCAGAATCGAGAGGATTGTCGATGAATGTATTATCAACAAGCCACTGTATAAGAATACTTGTGACGTATTACATCAATGCCTGCTGTCAAGTGGAAATAAAGCGAAGAAGAATGCTAGCACGGCAGGAGCAGTATCGAGATCAGATGGGAGCAATGTCGTTCAAGCTAAGGCGCCAGATGTTACTAAGATTAGCTCTCTTGACTCTACGGCGGAAATTGATAATGACGAAGATAAAGTTCTTGCTTTGTCTAAAGAAAAATCCGAGAACGAAAGCAACAATAAGGGAGAAAGCAATACTTCAACGGAGCAGCCTACTTTTGCATCTGCTACATTATTGTCGTGGGCATTCAACTGTGCGTTTGTGGCAGTGGCGAATACTTGGAATGATTCCTATCGAATCATCTCGGGAAATGAAAAACTAAGCAAGCAAAGAGTGGAAGGCTCTGAAAAAGCGTTGGTGGCTCTTATTTTACACAGAATTGAGGATATGTCAAGTTTACACACAGCACTTTGTAGGGTTTTTGAAGTAGAAGTGAAGCCAGAAGATGTAGTCGCAGAAGAAGCAAAAGGCGACTCTCGCGTATCGTCAAAGCTATTTGCTGAATCACTTTCATACTATGGAAAGTTTTATTTGTGCGCTTCTGTGGAAAAGATCTCAATTACTTTGACACTGTCCGTAAAACAAGTTGTTAAGTACTTCACAGAATCCTCGAATCTTGGTCAAGGGCGCTTGTGCAATCCTAAGCTGAAGGAGTCCATAATATGTCTTCAAGGGTTGTTGCATTCAGCCAAATCTTCGGAATCAAAGCATGATATAATCACTGGCACTTTGAAATGGTACATCAACGAGAAAAGGAATTTCGGAAAGGGTGGTAACGAAGACTTTCGTGTACTTGGCCGCCTGCCCAGGGTGCTCTTTAGGCTGGAAGGCTTAGATGCCGAGTTGCGAAAACTTGATGACCTTGTGGCTGATTTGATATATCAAAACAATGATGCATCAAGAAGAAAGATGCACGACCTTGATGAAATAACGAAAGCCATGATGAAGGGAAACAGTAACGGCGAAGAAGAGATAACTTTTAGGGAATTACTCCGACAATGGGTTGAAAAAGTGGAGTCTTTTAAAAATGCCATGAGAATCAATGAGATGGGCACTTCAGGAGAAGCTGAAGGAGATGGTTTCACGGGAAATGGAAAGCGAAGGAATCAACACTTTTCACCCCTACGGAAATCTCGAAAAATTTCACTAAGGAGCAGGAATGATACAGTTGACGATTGGCTCGCAATGGATGACGAAGAGTTCGGATCTGCAACGGGAGAAAAGCACAATGCGGATGATGCATTTGTTGATCTTGAAGATTTCATAGTGGAAGGATAATAATACATACAACAGGACAGATTCTTTGCGAGTTTGGCTGGCATGATAGCAGCGGCGGTAGAAAGAATGCATTTTGATAACGAAAGGTTCATAACACAAATAATAATGACATGTATTAGATTTTGATCCTTTGACAAGGTGATCATCTATTGCTGATATGTATCCCGCCTATTTACAATGTGCAAAATCTCTGCCAGTTTTGGTCCTATCCCAGTGATTTCTTTCAAACTACATATGGATTCTGGTACTCCACCCCTATACTTTTTAAGGATATCTTGAGCAGCTTGAACAATCTGCTTCGCCTTCGCGTTCCCAAAAAGAACCGATGAGAGCAAGGGGGCAATTTCCGTTTCGGGGTTGGAACTCGCTAAGGAATGAATTGTTAGCCCTTGATGCATTGAGGTTTGCGATTGAGAATTGGTTGCTGGGTTGGGCATTTGTTGTTGTGTAGACGATTGTGTTTGCTCCTTGCTTTCAGCATCGTCATCAGCGATTGCACTACCCAATCCATCCTTTTCATTGAAATAATCTCTTAAACGATCCATCGCCTTCTTCACCATTGGCTCTTGGCATCTGGCATGGATCCGTGCAGCTACCAATACCTGAAATCTTTGTTGTTCGATAGGTGCATTGGAATCTGCAAAGTCATGCCATTTGGCTATGAGTCTTTGCCTCTCAATCTTTTTCGTTTGTTGCGCCTCTGCTATTTCAGATTGTGTTAGCTTTTGTGATTGCACTGCTTGTGATGTTGTGTTATCTCTATTTCTGGTGGGGGTCTTTGAAAATAACGAGTCGGGCTGTTTTCTTTGCTTTTTCTGGTTATTCGATGCTAGCATACCAATTTTCTTCTGTTTCTGTTGATGTTGAGATGATGATGTGTTCTCTCTTGGACGTTTTCTAGCTCGCCAGGAAGATGATGACGATGAAGCCTCTCCTGCCTTGAAGGCAAAACAGGCAAATGGATTTTCCTTCTTGGCAGCATCTCCCCCTGTTTCAATTGCGGCAATTTCGGAAAGAGCTGTGTTCAAAGAAGCCTGGAGGGAATCATTTTCATCAGGCATCTTATTAACCTCATTTTCCTTGCCACCATCTTGTGTGGCAGATTGTATGTTGATATTGGATTCACCTCCTTCAATGCTTCCAGTGTTTGAGGCCAGTATGCTGTCATTATCATCTATATCACCATTTTTACTCTGTACATTGTCACCTCCCCCATCTTGTGTAGCAATTCCATCTTTGCGCTTTTTCTTGCGTTGGTCGCTGCCACCACCGCTATTGTTATTTTCTGGAGCTGGAACTACTTTGAAACGATTATCATTGATTCCAACATTCATAACTTGTGAATGGTGGACTTTGACTCCACCATTATTTGGCTGCGATCTCTTCTGGAAGTAAGAAGAGACTTTACTGCCAGTTCTTCTTTCATTGCTAATTGAAGACGCACCTGTTTCGACAGCATCTACAGCCTCATCACCCGAGTCGTCTATGCAAATGGCATACTCTTTGGTAAGGCCGATCGGGCGCTCCCATTCTTCCTCCGCCATGATTCACCACCAGACACGCCACCACTCAGATTTTGTTCCTGAGCCGACCTGAACAGAAGACTGCTACCGACCCGGGTACAGCGCAAACAAACTTCTAGCTCAATCAAACCGCTCTCGGTACGAAGCTGCCAACACGCTGTCAGGCATTCCACCATGAATAGAGCAGCAGACGGCAATAGCAAACAGCATGCAATGACAACGGCAACGGCCGGCAACGGCAGAAGAAAAAAAATGACACAGCACACAGCTAGCACAGAGGCAGGCAACTGAAATAAGACCTAAGTAAATCCAAGAAATTGAAATTTAGATAAAAAATAATTGAAACGATCTGAGCGGAAAAACGAAATAGCTAAGAACATAAATTTATTATTTGCGTAGTCTGTTGAAGAGCTGTTATCCTCAGCGACTCCTGTTGGCGATTAGTAATTGTGTTCCTTCGTAGAAACTTTGTATCATACGCACAGAGTATATCGCTGAATGGCTGCCGTCAACCATCATCCGAAAAAAACGTCACCGCCCCAGCCACAACAAGCACTAACAACAACCATCACCATGGCCACCACAAAAATCGCCGCTGCACTAGTAGATATCCAATTGCCACCTTGAACATGAGCATCCGTAGACAACGAACCAAGGCCTCAATGCCTGTGGCAAAGGCAGCGTTTCTCACGCTCTTGCTATCTTCAAGCGCAGCGTTTGCATTCCAGCCCCAGACATTGCCCTCTTCGTCTTCCCTCTCCTCCACCCGCCACCAACGAACGCAGACCGCAACAACTCATCTCAATGCAAAGAAAAAACCCAAATCAAAATCCGGCGGCGGCGGCGGCTTCGGCTCCAAATCGGCATCGGCTTCCATCGACTCCGCCAAAGTCCGTTCCGTATCCGGCTACACCGGCTCCGGCACCAAGGTCCTCGCCGACGCCGCCAACAACTTCGATCGCATACGCAAATTATTCGGCGTGGCCGCCACCACGGACGTCTACGTCCGCAGTCCCTTGAACGACGAGACCGTATTCTGGTACGTCGGCAAGGTCATTCGAATGATCGACGCGAAAGCGAACGAGGTCGACGACGACGTCGACGGCACGATGAGGGGCACGGTGTACCCCACCGAGGCGGAAGCAATCCTCAGTCAAAAACGATTAATACTCGAATACGCCAAGAATCAACTTCGACCTCAGAACATGGGAGGGCCGTATTCCAAAGCGTTGGAGCTGTGGTCGGCGCCGGGGGATAGCGAGATGGACGTGGTGCAGAATAAAGTTACCTTGGTTCGCATCGCCGGTTCGTCGCGGGATTTGAGCGAGGGTTTCAACGTGAATGATGTCGGGTTGAATCCGGAGATATATGTGGGGGACGAGAAGAAGAAGGGGGGGTTGAGGGTGGTGAGGGATACGGAGGGTAGGCCGGTGAATCCCGTTTTCGAGATTAATGTATAAGAGAGGAGAAGAAGAGAAAAGGGTATTGGGGGGCTGGAATGTGCATGCATCATCTGGTTCAATTCACTCGAGCAAAGATGGATGTGTTCGTATTTGATCATCCTCTGGTCAAGCTCGACAATTTGGGGGTACAAGTCGTTTTACATCGAGAATGAAGCAAGTATATATGGAGAATGAGTTGTAGTAAGGTCCACAAAAGAAGTATGTCAGAGATAAGAAATAAGCAAAGGTTGAAACAGGGTAAAAGATGCAATTAATTGAAAATGAATCTACAATAATTGGCTCATTGACAGTTTCTTGCAACTGTTGAAATCATAATTTTGCGCCAGGACAAGATCAAAATGTGATGTGGACCATTATGCTTTTTATTATGAGAAGGAGAACACACAGCTCGAATTGGATTGGCAAAAAATTGCAATCATGAAAGGTAAAGGTGGATGCGGCTATCTGATGATGAACATGAAATGACTGGAACACAACATCTAAAGCAATCAAGAGAGAAACGGATAAATTGAGACTCATCATGTGTAAAATATGTTGGCAATATCAAGATGCTACAATTGATATGACATTATGCGAATCAGGGATGAGGGTGTGAGTTTCTAATAGCATGGATCCGTCAAGAGCGTTTTTTCAAAGTTTATTGTGCAGCATATTTTAAAGAGCCTGGTGCCATTACATTTGTCCCAGCGATGTCGGCCCTCAAAAAGCTTGTTCTGTTTTCTTTCACTCGCAGTATATCCTGATACAACACATCTTTTTCATCGTTATGATAGGCCATTCATAGATCATCATATTATATTTGCCCTTGCCAGGGATTGGATGTACACATATTAAACAATACTCCTATTTGTTTTCATATTCACAAAGGCACATAATAAAATGAGATTATAAAAGCAAACGAGGTTGACAATTTTTGCATTTAGCTGAAATCCCAAGACGTGCTTATTTCCCTCTTGTGCGAACCTTTGTTGCCACTGCTGGCCGCTGCCACCTAATTGCAGGAGAGGACGGTAATGTTAAAGTACAACAATGCACCAGGCCCGGCTCCAATATCTTTCGGACCATAACCAGCCTTGGGAGGCACAATTAACTTCCTCGTTCCTCCGACAGCCATTCCTTGCACGCCGATATCCCAACCTTGTATCACTTCTCCTTTACCGACACGGAATGTAAACTTGTTCGAGCTATCGATCAAGGCACCGAGTTTCCCCCCTTTCAGTTTATACATGACGGATACAAGAGAATTGTTTTGGACGATGTTTGGTCCTTTGCCAATAACAACATCCAAGCATTTTACTCCCCTTTCTAGTGTCCGCGCTCCTGAATCATCCTCCCCTCCGGCTCCATTGAACACCTTATCAAAAACGTCCAAATCTTGCCCCTCCGGCTTAGATTCATCCGCCTGGTTCCTCTTCCGCCTCTTCTTGCTCTGACGCTCCTCTAACCGTTTCGCAGCCACCCGAGGATCCAGACCGCCCCCGACCGCATGCAGCTCCCTTCTTTTGCGTGTCTGCTTCCTCTCCTTCTTCTCGCGCCACGCTTCTCGCCTCGTCTCCTTCTCCCGTTCTTTGAGGTGTTCTTTTCGTCGTTCTTTTTTAAGACGGTGCTCCTGTTCCTTAATTTCTGCTGGCGAAAGTGGCTTCGCGGGGGTTTGGGAGGTGGCGGCGGCGGCGTCTGCTGCCTTTTTGGCTGCCTTCTTCTCGGCTCGTAACTCCTTCTTGCTCTTTGGTCGTGTCGTGGCTGTACCAACATCCGCCGCGGCGGGTGCAACGACTTCACTCATGCCCATGCGTTGTATGTCGTAGGTTGTCCTTGTCGTGGTTGCCAGCGAGGAAGAGAGCGGATGGACGAGGTGAGAGGAGCCACTCCAAATGAAGAGTACTACAGCGTCCCACCACTGCCAACCGTAAGTAATTGCGAAGTACTTACGGGTGGCACTGGCGGGATGCCAGTGCACTCCAGCACAATAGAACATTTTTTGCTTGTCGGGGGCTGGATCTAGTTTGCTTGTAACAGGCATGTTCACGTACAATATCACTAAATTATTTGCTAAGATTGGAAGCAAATCTGCCACCGATATCCATCCCACCAACTAATTCATAGCGCACGCCAGTTTTTTTCATCGCAGCATACCACCAAAACAATGAACAAAAATGACACCAGCATCCATCCATCCTCATTCATTGATGATATTAATCTTGCCAATCTTCCCCTTCATCCGCACTGTCCTCGCATCCGCTTTCCCCTCCTTCCCCTGTCACGATGTTATCACCACGAATCGAAACAAGCAACGCGCTCAAGAATTCGGCGCCATAGCAAAGGTTCTTGACAAGCTCATGTTTGAGCAAATATCCAACAAGGCAAAGCCATACATTGCCGGCATAACCAACACAGCCTATAAAGAGCCAAAGGCTTCCTTCTCTGACTCTCTAAAAGGCTTGACGAGGGACAACGCTCAAACGATGAGCATCACACCATCTATTTCGGACCGCCCGTGCCCAACTACTCACCCGGGTTCTGGTGGCGGTCTGGTTGGGTTGTTGCCGGTGCCGTATTGAAACGATGGTGATGGATACACCGCACCGGCTTGCATTGATGAATGCCTCGTTCCACTGTCGTCCGCTTATTGTGGTATAACGCGAATGCGGACGAAGGATGTTCTGCGCCTTCGAGTCAATGATCAAATACTAATCGTATTGCCTCCATCTGCGTCAAACAAAAATGATCT
>JALLAS010000351.1:0-14152 GCA_036939415.1 Detonula confervacea | reverse complement strand
TGGTAGCTAACTACGTAGGTACGTTTACGTACTTACAGCTACCTAGGATTATCAGGGTTGTCACGTGTGTGAGAGACGCAGTTGGGCCGGCGGCTTGGAGTTTGCCGTTTGTTGGCGGCTTTGAGTTGCCTGCAGAGTTTTTGGAGATTTGACGTGAGCTTGGCATTCGAGCTCACGAGCTTGGAGCTGGCTTTGGTGAGGTCGGCGATAGACTTTGAGAGCCTCTCCATTATCGCCTCTTTGCTGGTGACAGTGTTGGTGAGGTTATCCATGTACCCATCAAACTGCTCCATAAATTCCTCGGAGGGGGGGCGGCACCGGAGAAGCTGACGCGGTTGCCGGCTGATTGCAATTTTGTTGTTGCGTTGCTGTGTTGGCACCGCCGAATTGGGAGGAATCAGGGACAGTGAGGAGTTTGCGCTCGCCGGTGTCATGGGCGGCATTGTAATGCGCCTTCCATGCCGTCCAGGTTTTGGCAGATTTGACGAGCTCGTCCCATTTTTCTGTGGCGGTTTCGAAGTCGCCAGAGGAAAGGACAGATTTAGAAGCGATGGTGACCATGGTTAGGTCGGTGATGGGGAGCTTACCACAGTCGTCTTTACGATGGGCCTCTTCCATCAGATTGATGTACTAAGGAATGCCCTCGGCGTTGGCGTAGAAGGTACACATCTCATTTGGTATGTCGATGAGCTTGATCGAGGATAGGCCGCGGCAGCGCAAGCGGAGGTGCTGGATGAGTTTGATCGCAGGGACGAGAGCATAGAAGATACGTGCGTCTTCCAATACTTTGTATCATGTCTCGTCGACAATGGTACAGTGTTAGAATACAGTGCCACCCAACTTGGTGGAAGGGCGTCAGCTAAACTAAAGAGTAAGTAGTTTCATACAACTACGTTCTTATTGTTAGGTGATAACAAATAGTGAGCTGCAATAGCAGCTCAGCTCTATTGTTGTTGTTGTTGTGTGTGTTGCCGCTTTCGGCAACGTACGACGCACGGACGCTTCATCCAGTTCCCGCCGCCGTCCAGACCACTTACACGTGGAGCCACGCGTTCGCGTATTATGCATCACGAGCTTCGTTGATGCGTAGAATAGATATATTCTAGCACTATTTTGGACACTCTGTGCTTGAGAGAAAGAAGCTCTTCTGTCTCAGTGATGTGGCATGGATTGCAGCCATGGGTGTGAGGTCCAAAGGCCTCATATTTGAATGTGGGAGTCATGACAAAAGTGTGGGTGAAAAGGTGAGCGTTCATTGGAAAATAGACCTTCCCTGTTGTAAACATACAATTGTGCTACTCGTGTACACGACCAAATGTTTGATCCAAGCAATCTTTCTCGTGAAAAATTGGCACAAGCCTACTAACTTGTTCTTGACAAATCCAGAGCAGAAGGTTTGAGAATGCACATTCTTCTATCCTGTTGGTAGCAGCAATAACCTCCTCCAAGTGTGCTTGCCAAATTGCATGTGGGAAGATATGCAAGCTCTGGCTTTTTGTAAGGGCGACATGCGCTAGCAAAATCGGCATTCCAGCAACATGGTGAGCTTGTGGATGGAAGGGTATTTGATCCCCACCAGGCATAGCGGACAGACCAACAAATATTTGAAGGATGCGAGCATGGTATAATTTAAATGGAGATTCATCTGCTAAGTCTCCAGCAAATTCGATTGTGTCGTCGGGAGCAATGGGGACGCAAAGTGTGGGCGCCATAGCCAGTAGCTGAGGAGGATATTGATGTTGGAGCTTGTCCCCCTTGTTTTCGTCCTCGAGGTTGACTTTATAATCATTTATCAATCCGGGAAGTTCCACAGTTGTGAGATCGTTTGCGACACCACGGAGCGCAACCCAGGGGCATAGACTGCCTTCCTGTTTATCAACAGTATAAGATTGAAATTGGATGGATGGGGGGTCTTATAAGGCTCATGGATGAGAGTCAAGAAGACATGCCAACTTTACGACGGCAGCGATGCCGTGGGACGGGTAGGAGGAGAGTATTGCATGATCGGTGTGGACGGAGATTTTGGATTTTGGCCAGAATCGGACGAGATTCCAAGAGTTATGGGGGCAGGGCCGGATTTGGGAAATATAGACTTATGGGGACATAATATTATCTAATTATAAGTATATTAGGTCTATATAATACGTAAATAGATGAGTGATTTGCGGATCTAGACTCAAAAAACTAGCATAAAAGGGCTGATACTCCGCAACTATTGGATGACTTCCTGATGTGGAGAGGTGAGAGGTGAGAGGTGATGGCATTGCCATCTTCAGTGTGATGTGATGTGGCGTCATTGTATTGTAGAGTAGGAGCTAGTAGGATAGTTAGTAGGAGATTGCAGGATGCAGAATACAGGGTCTCACTTTTTAGGAACCGGTTCCTGGGAACTCAATGCCTTTTTTCCTTCCCGCCATCATCCCGCCATCATCCCGCCATATCCCATTACATCAAGTTCCGGTTCATCATTGAATAAGTTTCATCCATGCCAGTCAGCCAACAAGCCACCAGGCACCCAATATCACGGTAGTCTAAATTTCTCTCTACACTCCCTTATATCCCTACAGCCACCCTTATGTAGGAACTAGTATAAATACCTCTTGATCAATTTACAGCCACCCAACATCACTGCGTGGTCACAGGTAGCCCAACATTCTCATATCACTCTATTGCTAGTCAGCCGGCCATTGAATTTGGGTCAACAACCAACAGTCAATTGTCATTGCTCTACCTATCCACTAGCTATCCAGCCATCCCACTAGCCTCACAGGTAGTCCAGTTTCATCATTACCCAAAAATACAAAAGCAGATCAATAACATCAACAAACATCAATATGTCATCAACATATCATCAAACACACACATCAACAACAAATGGGTGTCAGTCACTTGTAAGCGCGCAGCAAAGGCTGCACGCCTTCGCGACGAAAGAGTTGCCAAGGGTGCTGCTGACGATGGCGTCAACTGAGGACGCGGATGCATTGGCCATGGAGGTGGACACGGCAGCGGAGGACGCCTTTGATGCCGAGGCTGCCGACAATGCTGCTCTGCCGACGGCGTTGAGTGAGAACATGGATCGATGATTTTTTTAAATAATGCCATCATCTTCTGTGCGGGGTTAGTTGCGAGTTCTTATGAAAAAAAATCAAATATGGTACCGATATCGCTTGCGCTTTCCGGACTTACTTATGATTTGAAAACACTTTATCGATAAGGGACCTCTTCCAATTTCAGCCATCGCCATAGTCGCTTGTAATTGACATTGACGTCCAGTTTCTTTCATCTTTATCTCTCACTCTCACTATCATCTCACCTCACCTGATTTGAATTGTAACGCCATCCACGCAACTCAAACTCTTCGATCCCCACCACCCCTTCTCCAATGCCTCCCACCGCTATCAACCTCTAAACAGTATTGCATCATGGGCCGCAAAAAACGATTCGCCGCATCCAACAACAACAATGTCGCCGTCCACGATCAATACAGAGGTGCACCCCCAATGGGAATGCCAATGGGCCACGGCATGAGAGCCGCTCCCCTTCCCCCGTCGCCCATGGCCTACAATCAATACGGCCGACTCCTACCCCCATACCACGAGGCGCACCACCCATGCCTCCGCAGCAACACCAACACCAACAACAACAGCAAATATTGGAACCCGTGGCCAAAATGTCGCGAACACCCACCACCACCAATTCCGAATCCCTCCAAGAAGGCGAACGGCACTCCTACCCCGTAAAAAAATATCGCCCCGACTCCTACTACCGATCCATCGAGGCGTTCCAATGCTACACCAAGGCCCACCGCATGCTCAACGCCTCCTACACCAGCTGGATAGGCGGCACGGCCAAAAAACCCATCGTCATGGGAATACGCATTGCCGGCTCCTTCCACTTCTGGGGACGGGGCAAGACCCGCGATGCCGCAATTGACGCGTCCATCCGCGCGGTGTTCATGCTGGTGGCGGCCCACGGTTATGACGACTTTACGTGCAACGAAGATTGCTTCACGGAGGAGCCGTTCGATCGGCCGGAGATGGCGCCAATTCCGTCACCACCGCCTCCTCCTCCCCTGGGCATGATGGACATGGGCATGGTCATGGTCATGGTCATGGGCGGTAGCGCTCCTCTGCTGCCGCCGCCCGGCATGCCTCCTCCGTTGCCTCCGGGGGGATGCCGCCGGATTTTGCGGCGCCTCCACCAGGCATGATGGGCAGGATGCCTCTCAACTTGGCGGTGCCTCCGCTGCCGATGGAGGAGATGATTCCGCAGCCGGTGGCTCTGAATGCGAGTTTGGCGGTGACGAGGGCGGTGGTTACGACGGAGGGTGCAGGGAGCATGGCGGCGACGGAGTTGGCGTTGGGGGTTGCTGCTACGAAGGCTTCGGCGATTTCGTATATTAGTATTATGGACAAATGAGAGAGTTGAGAGGATTGTCATTCTTTTTGGCTGAGGGTTTGGGTTGGATTTAATTTTTGCAATCTGAAACATAATGCAGAAGTTCTGGATATGGTGATGGCGGGAAGGAAAAAAGGCGTTGAGTTCCTAGCCTTTCCTAGCTAGGAACCGGATCTTAAAAGTCTTCACCCGAAATAAAGTCTCAACTATCCATCCTATCAAGCAGGTTGAACCATCTTTTTCTTGGCACCGTTTAGCGATATTTAGCAAATATGATACTATTTCCTACGTTCTTCAGTGTTATTGAAACATGCCGGCAGCGTCCAGAAGAGTTCGGCAATCTTTGTCGCATCCCCTTGCCGGTGCTGGAATCTTGACCATCCAATCATTTTTGGTGAATGACACAGACAACGTGAAGCTTGTGGGAAATTAATGAGCAGCCCAGGCCAAAAGGGTTATACACTAATATTTATATGCATTCTCCTGTATTTTATCAATCAAGCCTAAAAAGGTCCCTATCCAATGGTTATCTATGAATTTATATTATAGTTTTGTCCCTTGGGAGTTAAAAGTATTTCTTCATAATTTGATGATAATTTATATAAATGTATTGTCTCGGCGGAAATTTTATTTCCCGACGACGCATCCATCACCAATCAATCACCATCATCTATCAACGAACGACCATGGGAATGAATGACGGTGGATGGAGTTGTCAGTGTATATCTACTCCTACGTACGATACCATAATATCAGTGCTAGCTATGCATGGTGCTGCTACTCTGCTAAACTGATTCAAATCAGAACTGCTGCGAATTGTTGGAAGGGCAACGACCAACCGAAGCCGTGATTCTCTCAGTCCGTCCGTCTAAAGAGAGAGAGAGGCAACGTACGATATCGTACCTACGCTCTCTGCGATTCCGGTCCATCACAAACTCGAAAGGGATTGAACCTTGAACCGTGTGTATAGCTACGATACGCCGTAGAGATAGAGACCATCAACTAAAAGTGATTCGTCGCTGAAAGCATACGCTGGTACGAATCATAACCCCACCACAAGTATTTCGAGCTGTTACACATCCTTGACCGATGGAAGCGACGACGGCTAAAAAATACCAAAGATCATCATGAGTATTATCTGGATTACGAAAAAGCAAGTCTAGTGATTAAATTCGGTGTTTTGCTTTGCTTGGGTTCTCCTTACTTCGAGTTGGAACAATAATAATACTATACATCCTTCGAGAAACAGACATCCCATACTTAGGGTAGGTGCGTGTGCAAGTAAGAGGTGAGACGAATAGCCGCGACTGTCGATTCGTATTTTCAATGTATTTGTTATTGCGGCTGTAGTGCTCACATCAAACTAATACGTGCGTACATTATTCATTCATTCCCTTCACCATTATATTTTCAGAGCAGCAGATCGAGCTCTAAAAAACCAGACTCTTCCTACCGCGCGGCAGACTATCAATCGTCAATCCATAGTACCTACTTATATCAGTATTAGATAGGGAGGAGGTTCGCTGATATTATTATATTATAAGATCTGCAAGCTTTTGGCATATATATTATATTATATCTGGCAGCAATATTTTTGGTTACAAACTTGCTCATCAACATCACACATACAAACATCAAGCGTGGGCCTTCTTTCTTGGGCGGGGGGTTGTTATATGATTATTATTATCTCAGGCGATTTTTAGATCACTATTTGACGGCTGCTCTTAATAATATATCATACTCAAGGTGAGATAGTAGGTACAATCTTCTTTTAAGAGAGGGGGGGGGCGGGGGGCTTTGGCATTCCGATTGATTTTTTCGGACGTGCGTTTCACCATGGCCATGATTTTTGCTCCGAATTCCGGTTTGAAGAGAGGGTTATTAAATAACGCACGCACGAATGATTGAATGAATGAATGAATGAGCCGCATCATGTTCGTGCAACATTATCCGGGTTCCGTTTTTCGGGGATCCGGAGTTTGTTCGTTTTCCGTATAGCTGGCTCCAATGATTTTTGGCACGAATTGCCCAGACATTCCGTTCCGTTACAATAGGGCCTATGAAAAAATGATGTTAGACACGACGCATAATATCCTTCGTACCCAGAGGCCAAGATGGATGATATCCCCAAGGCAGGATCCGCTGTGAAACAAGGATGCGCTGTGAAAAAGCCTGGGGATGCGATGGAAGCTTACATACATCATCATTCCATGCCTCCCATGGATATTATTTTCACTTCCAATTGGCCCGGTCCTCGCGGACCATCATGAACATCATGGAAGCCACGTCCGGAACATGGGACTTGGGATCAGCATCATGTGATTTGTTTTTGGACACAACTTTGATTACTTCATCATGATCAGCTGGTTTGAGGGATTTGGAGTTTGTTTGTTCGGAAAAGCTGGAAGGTCGCATACCTCCCATCTTTTGTTCTTACAACAGGACATGTGAAAGGATTTTAGACGCAATGTTTTAGGCCCGCTCCTTGCGGGATTAACCAGTGCGGCGTTGTACCAGACTCTGCATGACCGCGGATATCCCAAGAGCATACACTTATGTGCATTCTATCTTATGAATCTTTTCACTCTCAATTATCTCTAACCATGTTTCTGTTCATCAATTCTATTTCACAGAAATACAGGTCCATCCTTTTTCTCCACATACAATTTTGGAAATCATGGCCCAAAATCATAGCCTCGACATAACCCGTCTCTCCATCTCGGAAGAAGGACCCTCTCCCAACCTCACATCCCGGACCCCACCTCCTCCCGGCTTTGACAACAATGGTCCGTCCGTCAACTTTAACATTCCCAACAGCGCCGATTCCAATGGTCCCGATTCCAGGTCGGGAACTCCGAACACCTGCAAATCCACGAGCTTCAACAACCTGGCCATGGCTCTGGGCACGGGCCTGGCGGAGAGCATGGACGATTCCACCTCGCAGCTGCAGCCGCCGCAGCGGACGTTCACTCCGGACAATTACACCCGGCAGACGCGCCATTCGGTGAGCCGATTGATGGGTAGCTCGGGGGGAGCGGCATCGAATGCCGCGGCGAATGCTGCAGGGGCGGGGGGAGGATTCGATTATCTCAATCCCGGCGGTACGAGTCACCTTTTGATCCCCCCGGCGAATAGCAGCTATTTGGACAAGTTGAAGGGGCAGCAGCAGCAGCAGCAGCCGATGGGTGGGGGCCTGGATGGTAACAACAACAACAACAACAACAAAAATAACAACAACAACATGTTCTCTGCAACCCAGCAGCAAGGAGGAGGCAACAACATTGGGAATAATCAGAATCAGCCAACCTCCTCTCTAGCGCAGGCCTCGTCGTCGTTGGCCCAGGCTTCCACCTCGTTGGATCAAAAGCCGGTTCGTTTCACGGCAGCCATGATGGCCAACAATGCCCAGTCCGGAAACTCTGATACGTCCTTTGGCATGCCCCAGGCTTCTGGGAATAATGTGGCCGGTGTCAACAACAATGCTAGCAGTAGCAACGGCCCATCTCCAATCCTGTCTTCCGCCAACAGTCATCAGCTCAACCAGGAACTACTGCGGCAGCAATTGATGCAGCAGAGCAGTTTGCAGCAGCAAAGCGCCGGTGGTAACAATCAAGGCAACGGCGTCGACGGCAACAACAACAACATCAACTTCGGCAGGTCCAATTCCAACAATCTCGGGGTTACAGTGGTGGAACCCAACTCTGCCAGGAACTCCCCGGCCCCGCAGCGAGGACAGGCCGCGGCCATGATCGGGGTGAATGGGGACGGCTTGCTGTACCCGCTCATGATGCAGCAAGGCAATGTCAATTCGGCAGCCGGAAGCGGACAACAACAGCACCAGCAGCAGCTCGGCCAGTTATCGTCCGGCGCCAACTTCGTCAACGGCAACGTTAATGCCCCCAACGGATCGGTCATCAACTTCGTCTCCCCCGGCCAGGTCCTGACCGCCTCCTCCGGCGGACGAGCCTCGGCCCCTCCCCCGCCGACCGCCTCCTCCCAACGATCCGGCGCGGCGTACATCCCGGGGGGGATGACCACCATGGTCATGAACAATGCGGCCATTCGGGCGTATACCGCCAGCAGCTTGCAGATGAGGGTTGCGGAATTGCATCAGGAGCTGGGAGGCAACAACGTAGGCGTTATGAATGGAGTCGGAGGTGCCCCGGGCGCCAGGGGGGTCGCTCCGGGGACGGCGACGATGGGCGTGCCCATGGCCGGTGCCCCCGGGCAGACCGTGACGTTGCGATCCATGCCCGCCGGGGCCATTCCCATCGTGTTGGCCCCGACGCCGACCCCTCCCGTGGGCATATTGAGGCCTCCCTCCCGCGGCGGCGATATTAACAATAACAATGCAGGAGCTGTCTTGAGAGCTCTGTCGTGCGAGCCCCCCCAGGTGGTGGATCCGAGGAGTTCCACGCCCATGAGCACCATTACCAACATCACGCCCAATCCTACCGCGACCGTGGTGATTGGTGGTCAAATGTCCCAGCAGCCAATGCAGATGCAGATGCAGATGCAGCCTCGACAGGTGGTATCGCAGCAGCAGCAGAGGGTGGTGGTAATGCCAGCAGCAGACCCAGAACAGCAAGAGAAGGAACGCAAGGCGGTGGAAGAGCTCAAGCCCTTCCTCAACAAGTCCTCCTCCAAAAGCAGCAACAACAACAATGCCAGCACGCGTGGGTTGGCCATACTCTACGCCTCGAGCCTCCACGTCCCCGACGTACGCTCCACCTGCGAGGCATTCGGCGCCCTCGAATCCTTTCGTCCCGACTTTGGCGAATCTAAGGGCGTGTTTTTCGCAACCTTTTACGACCTGCGCAGTGCCCAGCTGGCGGTGGGAGAGATGCCGGACGTGTTGAACAAGCAGCTCAACAAGGGCAGCGGCGGCAGGGTGGAAGTCAAGTACTGCGTGCCGCTAAACTCCTCCGCCGCCACGGACGAGTCCATGATAATGCTATCGAACTTGCCCCACACTGTGGACGAGCAGGATTTGAATCACGTCCTGTCGAGCTTTGGGGAGGTGCGGGCGATTCATTACCAGGCGAATGTTTCGGAGGAGGACGAGGATGGGAACGAGCTGACTAGTTATTTGGTAGAGTTTTATGATGTGCAGGATGCGAGGCAGGCGTTGTTGGAGTTGGAGCAGACTAATCCGTGGGGGGATGCGGCCAAGGTGAGAAATTTTGTAGTAGACTTGGACGGCTTATATTGTGCTCGATTTATCTTGCCGCAGATTCTTTGATTATTGGCATTTGCGGTGTGATGGCTTTTCGGAGGACGTTTTTTGAGAAAGGTTTGGACGCATGCTAGATTTGCACTTTGTTGGGCCATGGCCAATCGCAAAAGACTTGGACGCACGCAAGCTGTGTAGCTTGCTTGTTATCTCTCATTAGATTTGGATGTGCACAAGATGTGCTTAGCAGTGTTTGCCAACCTCATAGTTGTGCCCCTGGCTTGCTTTTGACTTGCAATTTTTTTGTTGGGGCCATGTTGTCATACTATCATCAAGACGATAAACTGTTGTTGTTTAACCAGGCCAAGAGTAAGAATTTGTGACAATGTTAGAAGTCTGATGTATTACTTTGATTTGCGGGTTGAATTGTAAGTAATTGCTGCTTGACACTCCCTTTTGACATTATTCGCCTGACTTTGCCAAAAGTTCCCAAACCTTTGGATTTTTGCAGTATTCCTTTTGGTTTACATTGTTGAATTCATTTTCATCGTCTTGGTAGTTTTAAGTGCGTGGCTTTGACCAAGCCAGTTGCCATCTTCTTTTTGACAGAGAGTTCTAACATTTATTTGGTTCTCTATCACATGATCAAGGTCAAGGTTGGCACAAGGAGCCCAACAAAAAGGAAGCAAGGAAAGGATTTGATCATGTTGATGAGCTGTTGGAGGCAGGGTGTGAAGGGCCCTCAAAAATGCGATAGCAAGGCGCAGCCTCAGCAGCAGCGTGATAATGGTAGTGTTGATAGTACTGTCAGTCCAACACTTTCACCAAGTCCACCGCAGCCACTCGCCCAACAGCAACAGCAGCAGGAAACAGCAAGCAGTCAAACAGCCAGAACCAGCCATGTTCATCACCATCAGACTCTACAGCATCAGATGGATGTCAACCAGAATAATACCATGAATTCATCATCTCAGTCATCCTATTATCAGCAGTACCCAGCTCCTCAGGCTGCTCCTGGCCCTCAGCAGTATCAGCTTGTGGTGGGCCCTGATGGACAATACTCCTATGTGATGGTGAATCACAGCCCTCATCATCCTCAGATAGTGAGCCATCCTTATGGTCATCAAATGGGCCAAATGGTGATTGATCCTCATCATCAGCAGCAACAGCAGCACATAATGTATGCTCCCATTGATCAACAGTACATGATGCACAATGCACATCTTGGTCACAATACGAACCCAGCACAGCAGTATCATATCCAATACAATGGAGGTGCCATGCCAGGAACTTCTTATGGCATGCCAGCAGTTGGCCAAGTGCAGCTGGATGGGGGTCCCCCCACGCCATTCATCCGAATGCCGTCAAATGATGTCAACTCCAGCAGCCTATCAAGCAGCAGCCAGTCACCTGCAGGCCGCAAGGGTGGCACCTCGTCAAGGACCAAGAGCACAGGAAGCATTGGCAGCGGATCCTCTGGCAACAACTCTGGCGGGCAACATCGTGGACACGATGAAGAACACAACAATCTTGCCTTGAGCATTGATGACGTACGCACAGGGAAGGACCATAGATCCTCCCTAATGGTTCGTAATATCCCGAACAAATACACACAGCAAATGCTATTGGCTGAATTTGCGGCTGCGGGCCACGGTCCCATGAAAATGGATTTCTTCTACCTACCCATTGATTTTAAAAACAAATGCAACCGTGGCTACGCCTTTGTCAACTTTGTGGATTACAGGGATATTTGTGCCTTTTTTGATGAGTACAATGGCACGGGGTGGAAACGATTCAACAGTGATAAGATATGTGATATCACATACGCAAGGATTCAAGGCAAGGCGGCAATGTTGAAGAGATTTGAGAACAGTGCTTTGATGGAGAAGGATGACGAGTATAGGCCAAAAGTTTTTGTGAGCCATGGGGAGAGGAAGGGAGAAATTGAGAACATGCCAGGCATCATGATTGGTGGTGGCGGAGTTAATAGGTAGGGCAGATGGGTCATCAATTGATGAGGGGGTAGGAGGCAGTGGCCAATGTCAAAGCATTCTGGTTTGGGGGTATATTACGATTTTGTTCTGCAATGGTGTGTTATTGGTGATGCCTAGTTTGGTGTTCAGCTAGCCGTGCCCTATCATTCTTTTGCAGTTTTACCAGCTATGATAGGCCTAGATGACTTTTTGATTAGATGATTTTTATAAAGCTAATTCATTTTTGGGGATTCCACATTTGAAATCAGCTGTTCTTTTTCCTTTGTATGCTTTTTTATGAGAACGAGCAACTCTAAACAGTGATTGCTAAGGTCGCCGAGAGCTTGCAGAAAACAAATATAGTAACAATGATGGTAGCTAGCAGCTTGTGCTCCATCGTTGCATTCAAGCAAATAATGTATGGGCAGGATACTCTCGTATGGTACCTACTGGGTTGATAATCAGCCTTGTCTGAGAGGTTTCGACAGAGGGGCGATGGTCAGCCCTCAAATCGCACTTGTCTGACCACATTGATTTGCTCATTCTATCGCATTTGCCACTCTGACATTCAACGGTGGTGTTGTTCGTTCATTGTCTGAACATTATGCAATAACTCTGTGCATAAAAGTCAAAGGTATCATTTGATTGACAGAGACCAGCATTGAAGACTTTGATATTTAGCATCAGCTGGCCGTGCCTCTCAACAGACATGGCTTAACCCTTTCTTTACCCAGTCCGCCATAAGTCCGCCTTTTGCTGTGTTATGCATATACCACGGCTTCTATTGGTCCGAATTTGATGTTACAAAGCATCTATATGATGGGAAATGGTATGGTACTCCGGATGCATTATAAAAATATCGGAAAAATAAAGTGCTAGTAACATGATAATGCATTAATAGCTAGCTCGTTTTATGCAAATCGTATCCAGATTTTCAGCAATTTGGACATACAGACTCAAGACAGACAGCGCATCCCAATTGGGAGTTTTTGCATAATTTCCTCTTTTGTGATGGGGTCAGTCCTTCATCCTGCTTCCTGTAGCACATTTTGCAGTAGTTGCTGACTTTACCAAGATTGACACTCACATCTGTACACTTGTTTGCCTTTGCACGCTTGCCACACTTGTACTGGATGAGAACTTGCTTCTTCCGGCATGCACAATACCGGTAGTGTGTTTATTGATGCAAAAGGAACATTTTTTGCAATTGCATGGGATCAACTGTTCCTGCCGTACATAATCAGGACGTTTGTCATCCAGCCAATCCAAACCAAATCCGTGATTCAATAATGCAATACCAAGATCAATCTGAAAATCATGCTGCTCTCCATTTGCATTGCTGTATCTTTCCATTCTGCTTTGCCAATCCCTGCATTGGAACAATAAAAAGTATCACTATATAACATGCACAAATGACTCGATCCAACACCCGACAAAAAAATGGGATATGGGTGTAGCTAAATATCAATTAAGTGAGCTAACGCAATTTCTCTATTTTAAATTTTGGCGTAATAAATCTGGCACATATGTTAGCTACCACAGTTTTGAACCATGTGTTACCTAACACAATTCACGCTTTAGGTCCTGTGTATTTAGATGGTATTGAAGTTGATTAGTCCCGGTTCTCTGTTGGCCACTTTTTGTCTTTTGTCTTGTGCCTTCTTAATCCAAGCTTCCCTTAGAAGGTTAGAGCTATCACATGATTTCTGGCAAAATTTCTGTCTCCGGTTCTCGGTCCTCTTAACGTGGTCCTTTTTCTGAAATATATTAATGAAAGGAGAGAGTGCACAACTCAACAATGTTCACTTACCAATTTCTAGTACTTATTTGCCATTTGGTCGTCAGTTGAATTCACATTGTAGCCCGTGCACCGTCCCCTACCTAACTCCTTTGGGGAGATGGACACTAGAACCGCGCCCCTAGGTAGAGAGGTACATAGGGTTAGCGCTCAGGGAAGGACCGGCAATGGCCTGGTTGAATTCCTGTTTCTCGTATCTTGTTTTTTGCCCATCAGCTGTAATGCATTATTTCTTAATTTGTGCCTATGACTATTTTTGGCCAACTCAACTAATAACCCAAAATACCAAAATTGAGATGTGAGAAACAAGAAGTCCAACTACTGACCAAAAACTACTACAATATCTGCAATTTCTAAAATTGCTGGATTTTCCATTCTGGCATTTACTTGCTATTTTAGTAGTGTTTTATCACGAGTTAAATACCTGTTTATCGTTTATCGCATTTTTGTCTGTCAGTTGAGATGTATTATTTCTTAATTTTCCTTTGTGACATTTGTTTACCAACAAAACTGATTGTTAAAAATACTCCCGTTGGTCGATGTTATTTTACCACTGCTCATCATTAGCTGAGCTATATTCTATCTCTGTTCTCACTTATGATTAATGATAACGAGGACTGGTTTTGCCTTTAGTGGATCACATACACACTTGGAGCGTTCAATGTGTCACCACTCCTGCCAAGAAAGAACATATTCTGGTCTACCAAGTAGGATGAGCCATTTTTTATTTTCTGCCACTGGGTCCATATTTTTGTCCTCCCAATTTACTGGATATGGATATCATCAGAGTTTGTAAAAGTACCCATTATG